>VDFB02197563.1:0-29287 GCA_007258455.2 Sequoia sempervirens | reverse complement strand
TGATGCCGTACGGATCCCCCTGTAATGCTGCTGCCGTACGGTTTTCTCTGAGGCAATTTGTGCCGTACGGACTTCTCTGGAGTGTTAATTTTGTACGGATTTCTCTGAGTTTTAATTTCGTACGGATTTCTCTGAGGCTGAAATGCCGTACGGTTTCACTTCTGGCACCAATTTCACTCTGGAAGAGCCGTACGATGCAAGACTTGCCAAATTTTTCCAGAGCCAAGGGCCGTACGGTTTCCACTGACAACGTCTCAATTTGCAAAGGCCGTACGGTTTTAACCTTGGCGAATTTCTTCACTTGCAGAGGCCGTACGGATTCTACTGGCAATTTCTCAGGTTGCAAAGGTCGTACGACTGGCAACTTCTCAAAAGACCGTACGATGCCAGGTTTTGAATGCCGTACGTCCTTGAAATCTCTTAGACGCCGTACGATTTCCTTTCCTGGCGAATCGTGCTGAGTGTAAGATCTTTGGTGCCGTACGGTTTCCTTCCCTATTCTCTGATGCCGTACGTCTTCCTCCTCTGCTCTCTGTTGCCGTACGTCTTCTTCCTCTACTCTCTGTTGCCGTACGTCTTCTTCCTCTGCTGTCTGTACGCCTCGGCAACTGTTAAACTCGTGCAAGCTTGTCCTCCCTTCTTCTCTGTGCTCTTGTCTTCGACTTGTGGCTTCCTGAATGGGCCGTACGGTATGAGGTTTTGTATTTATTTTATTTCTTTCCTTACTCTCCTTCGCCCTTGGCCGTACGCCTTGCTTCCTTTCCGTGTTTTGACATATTTTAATATTCTTCCCTTCACTTTTGCGCCTTTTACTTTCCTCATTTAATTTCCCTTTTTGCCTTTTAATACTCCAGGCGTGTATTTTAATCTTCCATACTTTTCTTAATTTAATATTTCTTCTGATGGTCGACTTATTTAATTTATTATTTAATTTATTCTCCCTACGTTTGCCTTCTTTTCTGACTTCTCTTTGATTTCTTTTAATTTTCTCGTCTTTTTCTTTTTCTTCCCATACGCCTTGCTCTTCTTTACTTACTCCGTCATTTTCTTTTATTTTCACAGCTTCTTTTCTATTTATTTTTAATTTTTTCAACTTTCGTTCTTTTTCTCTCTCCTCTTCATCTCTTTTCTTTTTTTCTAATTTTTTAATTTTTTCATACTTTTCATTTTTTAATTCCAACACAATTTTTTCATCTCGTACCTGTTCCAACTTGTGGACTGGAGTATCGTCCAGTGTTGATACTCTTTCTTTGTACTCTCTGTTCTCGGCCGGAAATGTTTCACTAGTCGAGCCATTATCTTTTTCTACTTCCCCCTCCTTGACCTGCAGCATGTGGCAATCCGGGTGGAAGACTTCATAATCCTCCATCTGCCAGTGAAACAATCCGCTCAGTGAACTGGTCTCATCTTCCGAGCAACTCTCGAGTTCAAGTATGCCTTCAGTGTTCGGTTCCATAGCTTTCCTTCCTTCATCCACATCCGACTCACCTCCATCCGATTCAAATCCAGAGGAAGCCAATTCTTCGCTCACGGTCTGGTTCTTCAAGTCAATGACGTACTTTCGCCCGTTGTTCTCGATCGAGAGTGTGTTCCTCTTCCAATTATGATTTGCCTTCGCGGCTATCAACCATCCTCGCCCCAGTAGTGCATCGTATGCTTTCCTCTGTAATGGGATGACAACAAAATTTAGCAAAAACTGTTGTGTGCCGATCGTCACCTTTTGCGCCATCAGTGTTCCCAACGGCTTGATACCATGTTGATCAGCGCCCACCAGTTGGAATGTCGGTGGCCAAAGTGTAGGCTTCCCGAGACTCTTCCATGTGTCTTCAGGTAGTACGTTGACTCCCGATCCTCCATCGACGATAGTATTTGTCAAGATATTCCCTCTAATTTCCATATGCACGACCGCTGGCATCTTCCCGATGTTCGCTGTGAGCAATACCGGGTCGATTATTTGTTCACCGTACGGTGGCGGTTCTGGTATCAATTCTTTCCTTCGTTCCTCCAATCGCGGTTGCTTGCCATCCTCGACGGCGTTTGTGATCGCCAGTCCCAACTGCGGCATAGTCTGGAGAAGGTCAGTTACTTTGATCGGTATGGTGGTCTGCAGTACCTGCCGTATGATGTTGGTTTTCGCCTCCGACCGCCGAGAGGTTCCTGGCTTCTCCAGAGGTACTTTGTTTTCCTTCGCCATCGCCAGTTCCACTTCGGTTTTTGCTTCCTTCATCCTTTGTTTCTCCGTACATGGATCTGGGTAAGTGGCTTTTTTTGCTTGTGCTCTGGTGATCGCCAGTACCTCTTGTTCTTCTACTTCCAGCATATATTTTTGCTTCGCATTCGTTATCTTCATGATCGCCTGGTCCACACCACTTACAATCTCCCTCCCGAACCTTGACCGTTCTGGCAGTCCCTGGCGAAGTGGCCCCATTCGTTGCACTTCCTGCATTGGATCATAGGCCTTCCTTTTGCATCGTATGTATCATGTTTCTCGGACTTCTATTGCTTCTGTAACCTCCAGGGGATGCATTGCTATTGTACTGGGGCTTTGGTGGTGTGTTCGGCGGTGTCGACGGTTCTCCCTGCGCGAAGAGTACTTGTGCACTTCTAGCTTTTAAGTTGTATGGGCATTCCTTGACGGAATGTCCCATCACTTGGCAGATATTGCAGAATAAGTTCTTGGGACAGTTCGCCTTCGTGTGACCTTCCCCATTGCAATCCTGTACACCATAGTTCTCTAGCTTCTCCGTACTCTCCTTGTCGGCCTTCAATTCTTTCATCATTCGCATCATATCTTTCCTGAGTGCTTGTACAGTCTTGGATTCACCGTCGCTGTCGTCCGTACTCTCCTCGTCGTCTGTCTTCTTTTTCCCTCGGGAGGATGTTTTATTTTCACTTTCTATGTCCATTGCCCGATTGTATGCTTCAGCGTACGACGAAGGAGGTACGACTTTCATTTTCTTTCTTAATGGCGAAAGCAAGCCCTCGATGAACCATCTTTTCTTCAACCCGTCAGCCGGCTGTGCCTCCAATTTCCCCAGCAAGTCTTTGAGTCTTCGGTTATAGGTCCGCACACTCTCGTGCTTTCCTTGCTTGGTATTGTATATCTCCGCAACGATCTCGCTATCATCTCGAAGAAGTTTGAACTCCTCCTGAAAAGCTTTTTTCAATAAACTCCATGTAGCTCTTTGTGCTTGGTCCAATTCCGAGTACCAATCAATGGCACTCTCTCTGAGTGTTGCTGGAAATGCCCTTAGCCACTGGTCGGGATCATCCTGCCCGCTGGCTATCCAGATAGTCTCGCATGTCTTGCAATGCCGTACGGGATCCTCAGAGCCATTCCCCATGAATTTCGGCAACTTTTGCCGATCCGGTTGAGCCATCTTTACCGGTTGACTCCTTGTTGACCTCCTTGTGTTTTGGACCCGATTAGACTAGTGGATTCCTCGCTACGTCCCTGTGCGTCACCAGCACTCTCGGCCACGTACGAGTCACTGCCACGTCCTCCGTCAGCGTCCGCAACACCGTGGGTCTCCTCAGGATCCCGCCGATGCTCTCTCTGCCCTGGGGTCTTAAGCTCTGGCCTTCCCCTCCTTAACTCGTGTCGTCGTCCGAGAGTGACAACTCTCGAAATCGTCTGATGCTACTATTCAATTCATCTTCATTTCATAGGGTTATATTTTTCTGTATAAGGAGTGCTGCTGAAGGGGTCTTCGTCCCTTCCTTCTATTAAACTGTAGTGTGCTCGTTCAATAGATGTGTCTATTTTTTGCAAATTTTCATATGTTCTTTTTATGCTCTGATTGATTTCAATTAAGTCCTCATCTAATTCCTTACCGACTTGCCTTAGTCGTCTTCGCCGACTTTCTTGCTCTTGTAGCCTCAGTGATCGCCGAACTTGTTCTCCGAAGTCCCGTGCCCGTCAGGTACTCTATTCTTGTCTTTGTTCGGCCGTACGGGCATTTAGTTGTTCAAGCGATCATTGCTGGTTGCCGGAAGTGCGGCGCCGACTAGTATCACGTTCTTCCTCTTCCCGTTTGTTTCGGTCTTCACAACGTTGCACGATTTGCTGCCTTCGGCGCTCACGGGCTTCTTCCTCTCGCAAGTCTTGCAGGATAATGAAATGGCGGGCCAGCAACCTGGGCATGCGGTTCAGGAGGTGGTTCACCTCGTCGTTCACTTCCAGCCGATCCCAGATGACTTCCTCAGGGATCTCCCGAATGTGGGATTCCCTGCGTACGTGGTCACGGAGCGAGATTTTCCACAAATTTACCAAATCTTCTGTCAATGAGTCTTCTCGTTCCTCATTAGCATTTATAGGTTCTTCCGCTGGCTGACCCATTACGCTGCCATTGTGGATGATGCCCTAGTCCGTTCAGGCAACGGCGCCAAATGTTTGCCTACGGAATAGGATTCTACTTACTGGCAAACGTGTAATATGCAGAACATAGGATAAAACAGTAAACTGGAAGATATCATAGTAAAATGCCAAAACCTTTATTCATTCTCAGGAATATCATGTACAAGAGTATCACAATGCTCACAGTATAATCATCGGCAACAAAACTCATTCATTATTATCATAGCATCAGTATCAATAGCAGCATAGCATCATCCGACTATTCCCACCCGACTACATATAACGCTCGGCGGTGGTTAGACAACCAACCGACACGACGTTTCATAACATCATTACATTAACACTAATCTGAACATGTTTTGCCGAGAATACATGACATCACATGACATTATTATTCTTTACTAACTATTGTTTTATTTGACAACTGCCGAGTATGACCGAGGCCAACTACGGCTGACAACAAGCAAACGACAACAAGTAAAATATCCGACTAACACAACATACATATTTCTTAGTATTTTTTATACATAGAAATATTTATAAACCTTATAAAGTTTTATTAAAATTAATATTATATATATATAATCAATATTTCTATATATTATACAAATAAAAATAAAAATTTCATTTAAAGAAAATTAATTACATATACACCAGATAGATTTTTAGATAGCTATCGCTATCGAGATAGCCAATAGGAGAGCAACCCATTGGGGGTCCTTGCAATACCACCCAAAATTACATTTCGTAAAATCTAGACTTCTATCTAGATTGCCATTCCCCCAAACCACCCAATATTACATTTGGTAAAATCTAGACTTCTATCTAGATTGCCATTCTCCCTATCCAACCAACTAGAATTTGCTGAGCTTTATATTGAGTCAGCTCTCCCCAATCTGCAACATTCCAGTTATACATCTATTTAGAGGCCCACTAATGTAGTCGTGACTTATTGAACTGCATAGACACACAATGAACACAACACCGAACTCACAAAACAACACATTTCCATGCCACAACAATATCCACAATCAGAACAAATTCAAAGTATTTTATTTGTGTGCAGAATTCAAGAATACAACATACAATTCACAACATTACAATCTTCTTTTGATTACAATGCTTCTTCTCCAAAGACTATTCTTAGACCAACAAGAAGATCTCTCCCAACCATGACCAAAGGAACTCTTCCTTCTACCAACAACGAACCAACCAACTCACGCATCCATTAATGACGATCCCCAAAAAGATAATACATCTGTCCTTTATACTTCAAACTCAAGGAAGTTGAAACTGTCGACTAGCTTCACACTTACAAAAAACTGAATTGGAGTGTCAATATTATAAAAGCCATCAAGAACATTTGAATGAGTTTTAGGGCTTATCGAAACTTTTGCCACCAATAGGAACTTTATTGGCAATTTTTGGTTCTCCAAAATCTACCTGGTCATAGGGTACTTTATTGTGCTCAAGAACTGTCAAGTATTCCACAAGGTCGGGGATTTCCACCTCACTTGGAACTATGCAATCATTGGGAACTCTATAGAAATATCTAAGTGTCGAAGACTTGTTGGCGATAATTAATGAAACATGAACTTGTTGGGCATTTCAAGTGTTCTTGGAACTCTTTTAAATATTGACACTTGAAAACTCATTGGAAATTTAGTAAGGAACAAGAATTGTTAGCGATTTTTGGTGTTCTTGAAACAAGCCAAAACTCCAATTCTGTTCCTAAGCAGGTTTGAAACACCAATTTCCTTCAAACTTAGTCAAATTTGCTCAAATTTCCACCAAATTGAAAATGGAGACACCCATTTGAGCCTTCTACAAGATGAAGTCCTTACTTTACCGAAATTAATTTGAAAAACAATCCAAAATTCCTCTTGAAGTAAACACCAAAACCAACTAAACACATCAAAACGGAATTGAAAACCTAAAATATTTTGGACGATGCATGATCACTTGTGGACCTGGATGCTCCTGCATTAGACACACCAAGTAAGAAGTTTGTGAGCATGGGCTCACAAAATGGAGTAAAGTGGTCGAACTACCCTTCCAAAAATTAAATAATCTGCAACATACTCCAATGCTGTGATAGGTACCCTACAAATTTTCTTTCTTCTCCTTTTGCAACATCTACTTGGAACTCTTCCTATCTTCCTTTGCAAAATTTGTTTACCAAACCCTCTTTCACTTGCGGACTTCTATCCACCATAGATTGACCTCCTCCACCAAATGCACTTCCCTCTCTTCTCTTTTCTTGTGGGATTCAAACCACCACAATCCATCCGCTTCCACCAAAAACCTTCTTCGCATTTCTTGCTCACCACTACACCTATATACATTTCAATATCAATAAAATGGAAATTAAATAATTTCTTCATCTCCTTATCTACGCCTACCTCTTCTTCTTCTTCACGTTCTTCTTTCTTCATGCCAACATGTTCATCAGTGCTTTGCTGCACTACAACTTTCAACACCCTCACGCTTTCTTCTTTTGCACTTCTATGCTCCTCAATCACCAACACTTCTATACATGAATTAATCACAAATTTTAGGGAAATTGAAAAATTTCAACATTACCTCTTTATCTCATTCCACTTCTTCATCCTTGTATCTTTTCCCCATTTGCTTCATGCCTCCACAAGACATGTTCCAGCTACAACCTCCCATTTCTCATTTTTCATCCTCATTATTTTCTCTATCGTTTCCCCTTATACTCAGCTGCATCATTTTTCGTCAATATTATTTTGTCCTTCAAAGGACCAACCACTATTGCAATCTTACCTTTTTCACTAACCTTCATTGCATAAGCTGTATATAAATCTGTACTAACAAGATCATGGAAATGATCCATCTGCACTTCCTTTGCATTCACTTTTTTCACACTCCTTTATTTGCACTAACTTTCCATTCATCTCTTCTACCATTTCCACCATCTCATATCCATATAACTCAACGTTTTCTTCTTCATCATAAAAGTGAAAAATATCAACTTTTACCTCTGTTTATCTCGTCTCTTTGTTGCTGCAACATCCTCTTTATGCCTGTGTTACACGAGGAGGCGTCCCCACCCCTCAAACCCCCATCCTTGTCCCCTGAGGCATTTCGAGGATGGGGGTATGTCCCTTACCCCCCCCCCCGCGGGAAAAAATGCGGAAACATCCTGAAACACATCCCTAAAATTGGGGACGATAGGAAACACATAGGGGATGCCTAGCCGTCCCCATGGCGGTCGAGGATGTCTTAGACGTTCCCTAACCATCTCGAGAACGACTAGGCGTCCCCTGTTGAAAGCAATTTTTATAATGTTTTAAAAAAATCGTTCATAACATTAAAAAAGACTGTTAAATATATCATGACAGCATTATAACAGCAGCAATAAATATATCATGACAGCACTAGCAGTATAACAACAATTAAATTAATCATGATAGTAGTGACAGCAACAACTGTAGTATAACAACAATAAATATATCATGATTCAGATTCATAGTTAATGATATAAGTTATATAACAGTTAATTCTAACATAAATAATTTGGATTTCTGATTTCAATATTTCATTGGTCAAAAAAGCATCAAACTTCAAAATTCTTGATATGGTATTCGAGTCAGTTATTACTGTCAATTGCAAAAGAGATTAAAGGTGCATTTGCCATGGTTTGGTACAACATGGTATTGTGTGAGAAGTAGAAATAAACAATTTCTTTTTGGAATGTGATTGGCATGTAGGCTCCTACAAACATCATCCAACATCATTTTTAACATTGTCATGTTATATTGCTGTTGTTATACTGGTGTTCATTAACTTGTAGAGATTTGACTCTCTCTCTCTCTCTATATATATATATATTAAAAATTCATATATATTGCCGTCCCCTTGCCGTCCCCCAAAAATGGCCCTCGGATTGCCATCCCCGAAACACGTCCCCTGTCGTCCCACCGTCCCTGTCCCAGAAATATCGTGGAACATAGCTTTATGCTCATCCCTTGCTGTCAACATCTCCAGACCTTCACTAAGACATGCTTCAACTGCATTTTCATTCTTTTCTTCTTCATCCTCTTGCATGAGGATCTCTCTTTTAGTGCCATACACATGACACTCTGCTACTTCTTTCTTCATACCTAGACACAAAATATCCCAACTAAAATTATAGAAATCAAGTGTTTCCAAAGGCTACTCTTCATTGTCATTTTCTTTTTGTGCAATGATCAGTATTTCCTCCATCAACTCCTTAGGTTCAATTAACAATTCTTGTAAAGTCCCTTGCAAAATTTGACTTAAATTTTCTGATTTTATGCCTTGAGAATTTTGTCAAACACTTGTCTTGAAACTGCCTTTGACTGCTATAAAATTTCTGATTGTGTTTCTCCTTTGAATATGAACTTGGGATGCAAAAAGGACTTAACTAAACAAAGCAAATATATTCAAATGCAATTAGAATGAAGTGCAGATACGTTTTTGGTATTTTTAATGCAAATATATGACTAAACTCTAAGCAAATGATTAGCTACAGCAAACTGACATTTCGTCATACATTTTGTGTGCAACCTCCAGATGATTGATATTGCATAATAAGGCCCTAAGGCTGATTACAACTTTGACATACAACTACTATGTATTAAGTCTGATTACAATATAGTGCCAAACTAATCGCCCCTTAATGAGGAAGTCGATGCTGATAATATTCATTGAAAATGTATAATGCTTATGACTCTAAGGAAATGCAATTACAATCAAGGAACCTGGAAATGTAAGCTGAGTTTGAGTGCTGATGGAGCCGTCCCAAGCATGAGACAAGTGCCACGATTCTGCCTGGAGTAAATGTAGGTAATCTCCTCAATGAGACGCTTTTCCCAAATGCACAAGTCGCTGCCTCAAACAATAAAATGATGCCAAATGAAGAAGTGTCCAGGTCTGCTATAAATCGTCCTTCCCAAATGCCTTCTAAGAAATTGATGCCAATAGGAAATTGTCTAGGTCTGAAACAACTCAACCTCTTCTCATACAAAATTGCTGCCTTTATTCAACAAATCGTTGCCATACATGGAGCGCCTAGGACTGATGAAAAATATCTCCAAATCGCATTGCCTCTAGTATGCACAAAACTTCTCCAAAATTTTGAATATTTCAATCTGCTCTTAGCACCAAATTGATTTCACCAAAATTTGGCCAATGGCAATTAAATTTGGCCAAGATGAACCAACAACGATGAATTCTACCTCAAGTGAAGTTGCAACAATAAACCAGCTGCTGCACACCTTCCTCAAATGAAATATCAAATGCAACAATACCTCAGCTGCTGCAATTAAGTTGATGCAATAATAAACCAGCTATCACATCAATTCACAATTCCTGTCAGAAGGGCAATAATACATCAGCTATTGCTCCCGTCAAAGTCTCCAATTAAGCACTTGTAGAAACCCTGGATGGATTCCTCAACAATTCCAGCCAGGGTTGATCTTTCACAACCGAACCTGGTACTCTAGAGTCTTCAAACCCTCAAGCAAGCAAAGCATTCAAGCCTCTTTACCAAACTGGTAATGAGAAATGAGATTCAAGTCAAGCATGCCCAAATGCTAAGCCAACAGCTCCTTATATAGATTTCTCATTGACTTTTCAAGAAGCTTCTAGAAATAATATTATTTTATTCCCTTAAGCGACTTTTATAATTTATTATTTTATTTTATGTCACTTTATTAAATTAATTAAATATAAAGTCATCTTTTAATTTTACTTTATTGAAATAACTTTATAAATAATTAATTTAATACTTATCCCCTTATTTCTCTTGTTTAGCCTTCGGGAATAAATAAATGCTAAACAATCCTCAAGGTGGTTATCAAAAGGGGACATGACAATTCTGCTTCCAATAAACTATTTATTCGTTTCATCTCCTCCCTTAAGGATATCATCCTCATTTTCATCAATTTTCTCATCAAATTCAGGACCTTCAAAATTTATTTCAACATGTAAATCTTCTCCTTCTTCATTTCATGCAAACAAAACAACATTAGATAAAATAAGGTCTTCAACATTATCATTCTTCTTTTCTTCCTCTTCGAACTTCTCTTCTACTATCTTCTCATTCACAATTTTTGTAGTCTTCTTATTCTCAATAATTGATTTAAAAATCAGTCCACCACTATCTTCTTTCATTCTTTCATCTACTGAACATAATTCAATCCATTCTTACTTTCCTACTGATGCAGTTTGTGATAGAAAATCACCTTCTTTACACCTTTTATCTTCACATTCTTTAACAAACTCTCTAAACTCTTCTAACTTAATTTCTTTAAAATTAATTTTACTAAATTTATGTTGTACAAGGACCACTCCCACTTCTTTTACCTCTTCTTTTGTTACTCCATTTACACTTGTGTGGGCTGTTAACATATACTCTTCTATACTTGAAACTTATGTCACAAGGTTACGACACTTCTTTGCTTTATTTCTTCTTTCATTATCCTCTTTCAAAAGGATTTCCTTTTCACTTGACTCTTCCATTTCATTACTCAAGTCTTCACCTTCTTCAGGATAACAATCTATTCTCTCTTTATGCCATTCAACATCATACTTTTTATTTTTCGCCATGCCGGCTTCATATAACTCTTTCTCATATTTTCTTTCATCTACTTCAGCTTCCTTATGTTGCTCACTCTCCAGTGTATCCAATCTAGCTTGGATTCTCTTCGATTCTTCATAAACATTTTTTGTAAATGTTTCTGCTTGTTGTTCCACAAATAAAATCCTTAGCGGTCTTTTCATGACCTTTTTTGTCCTCATTTTCAAAGGAATATTGCTTCACATTTGTTCTAGGGTATAAACCCTCTACAATTATAGGACTCGACTTGCAACAAATCTCTCAAAACAACAAACATACCGCTTAGCTTCTTGTGCCTTCTGCACTACCCTATACAATTACAAGTTCCTTCTCATACCTGCAACAAATTATTTAGAGCATCCAACTCTCTGCAGTCATAGAACTCCCTCTTTCGCAACAAATCTCTTAGGGATTTTCAAGACACCTTCTAGCTTTCAAGACAGTACCTTCTTCTCTACGATCTCTTCAATTTCTTTTCAACGCTTCATTTCCTTTTCAATTCATCTCATTACATCTCTAGGAAAAACTACCCATTTAAAATTATTTCTACTCTTTTCCAAGCAACTTTTTTTTATTTCTTACTTGTCTCTTCCTCACAACTTCTTCCTCTTTTTTCAAATAGCCTTTTCTCTGGCTTTTAAACTTTTCTTCCAAGCAAACAACCTTTTCCTTGACCTCAATTTGGCTTTGATACCATTTAATGTAGTCATGACCAGGGGGTCTTATCAAATCGCTCAATCATGCAGGGAACACAACACTGAACTTAGAAAACAACACATTTCCATTTAAATTGATTTAAATCATAAGCATACATCTATGCCACAGCAATATCCACAATTGCAACAAGTTTAAAGTATTTTATTCGTGTGCAACATTCAAGAATACAACATACAATTCACACCATTATCGTCTTCTTTTGATTACAATGCTTCTTTTCTAGAATCTCAAGCTAACTCCCATGCCAATTCTCAAACCAACAAGAAGATCCCTCCCAACCACAACTAGAGGAACTCTTCCTTTTACCAACAACGAACCAATCAACTCACCCATCCTCTAATGACGAACCTCTAAAACTAAATACATCTGTCCCTTTATACTTCAAACTCAGGGAAGTTGAACATTCAACTAGCTTCACAATTATAAAAAACTGAATTGACATAGTTATTTCCCATCAAAATTGGACACGTGGCAATATTATAAAAGCAATCAAGAATGTTTGTAGAATTTTAGGGCTTATTGGAACTTTTGCCACTTATAGGAACTTTATCAGGAATTTTTGGATAGGAACTACCCAGTCGCATGGGCACTTTATTGGGTTCAAGAATTGTCAAGTGTTTTGTAGGGTTAGGGATTTCAACCCCACTTTGAACTATGTGATCATCGGGGAACTTCACAGAAAAATCTAAGTGTCGAAGACTTGTTGGCATAAGCAATGGAATAGGAACTCGCCGAGCATTTGAAGTGTTCTTAGAATACTCCTAATTATTGACGCTTGAAAACTCATCAGAGATTTAGTAAGGAATAGGAACTATTGGCGATTTGCGGTGTTCCTGGAATAGGTCGAGACTCCAATTTTGTTCCTAAGTAGGTTTGGAACTCCAATTTCCTTCAAACTTAGTCAAATTTGCTCAAATTTCCACCAAAATGAAACTTGAGACACCCATTTGAGCCTTGTACAAGATGAATTCCTTGACTGAAATTAATTTAAAAATCAATTCGGAATCCCTCCTAAAGCAAACACTAAAACCAACTTAACACAACAAAACATAATTGAAAACCTAAAATATTTTTGGGCGATGTAGGATTGCCTGTGGACTTGGATGTTCCTGCATCACCCACTTAGCCAAATAGTTGGCCACCTTCTTCCATTCCGTGGGAATATGGACAAAGGATATTGTTCCAAAGTTTGTGGCCAGATGAAGAATTCGTTTAGCCACCAAAGCCAATCTTCAGGTGGAATTTTGTAGATTGCTTTTATTCAATAAAGAAAGTAGGATCATAGAATCCATTTCACATATGACCTTGCTCCAGCACAGTTCACAAGCTCTTTCTAAAGCCTTAAGAATGGCCCAAGCCTCCACCTAATTATTAAAGTGTAATCCCATATAATTATAGAAGAAAAAATGAACCGATCCTTCACAATCTCAACCAATTCCACCAATCCCCGCTTCACCCAGGTTGCCTCAAGCAGATTCATTAGCATTAATTTCTAAAAACTACTAGGAGGATGAGACCACTTACTAGACGTATCCACCTTCCCAAAAGGTCGTAGTCTATGGCTAGGCCAAACCTATAAGGCACTAGAAGGAGATAACTCCAAGAGTTTAGCAATTTGCACATCTGAATAAGAAAGAGTTTTGTCAATTTTGAACTTGGCCTCAATAGTCTTTGTAATGCCCCTCTCTAGGCTTAGTCGCTTGGATATTATTTTTAATTTAAACGCTAATGTTCTTTAGTTAAATTAAATATTTAACTTAGTGTTTATAAATATTAAAAAAGGGCACTTTATTAAGTGGCCTAAGGACATAAAAGTTTATTTTTCAAAAGTGAAATTAATGCTCACTAATGAGGACATCCAAATTGGAGACATAAGGGGAATTAAATAAAAAGTAATTATTTTGAATTTCAAGAATTGTGTGGGAGTTATGGAAAGAACAAAAGTAATTTTGGGCTCATTTTTCTATATGCGTGAATTTTTGGGAGAAGAGGTTTTGTTGGTTTTTACAAAACTTCGTGAAGACGAAATCCTTCATGGAGAATATCATCTTTGGAGGTGAAAGACCCTTCCTGGATGATTGCTGACAGTCTTAGAGGGGGACTGTGCTGGTGCTTAATTTGGTTTTTTCAGAGATTTAAAGATATTGACCTTTCAGAAGTTGTAGGAGTCTATTTTGCTTGATAATATTTACATGCTCAGCAAGCCATACCTTTCTTGAAGCCGTGCAAATTTCTGAAGGAGGGACGATGACTTGAAGCTATTGGTTAATTCAAAGTGAAGGTATTGTGTGATTTTTACTTGTTTGAGAATGCCATATCTATGCATACTGTTGGAAGGAGTCAAGATTAATATTTAAGGCAAACCATGGCTTTTAGGAGGGCCGTACTAACACCGTACGGTTGTTGGGGAGGCCAAAATATTTATCCAATCAATATTAAAGTCAAAACAAGAGTGCCATATAGGAATTCATTGTCAAATGGGGTATTAAGGAGTCCGTACATCATTGTGATAGGTGCCGTACAATTTTCTAAAGGAGTCGCAGCTGGTCAAAGTCTTTTAATATGCAATGTTTTAATTTATTTTCTCTTGGACTAAGCTGTTGTACATTTCAGATGGAACTGTACTAAAGACCAAGGCTGTCGTACAAACTTCAGTGAGTTTTTAGAGTGTCGTACTATTAAGGAGTTGCTGGAAATTATCAGTTCAGGAAAAGAAATATATTTATTTCATTCCAGCTGATATAATTAGTTGTTTGTATCTGTTAAATCTGCTGTAGCAAGTGCCAATGATATGAACTATTTCTATCTATAACCAAATTGTTATCAAATTTTAAAAAATTGGGCTCTCAGTTATTGTGAAAATTATTGTGAAGTTGTCGTTTTGAATTGTGACCATTTTATGCTTCAAAATGAAATGTCTGAAAACTATTTGACAAAATGTTCATCTGGTAATCTTTTGGGAAAGTGCAAAAATTGGTTTAAATTTTGGGGGTAGACATTATAGTCTTTTTGAGCATACTTACTAATCTTATGCCAAACTTGCATAACTATGCTATGGCACTCTTGGAAGATATGACGTTTTTTCTTTTTTCCAATTTGCTGAAGGATAAAAGAGGGACCAATATCCCACGTAGCCACTAGGAAGGATGTAGAACCCGAGGATCGGACCGCATTAGCCTAAAACTCATGCAAGGAAGTAGCATGAATACTAGATCGATTCCATATCTTCCATCATAAGCTCTAGATCACTATAGAGAAAGGGTATTGAAAGAAAAAGTGATTAGTGCATTCTACATTGCTACCACATAGGACACAAATAGAAAAGCCCCTAATAATTATCCAAAAAAGCCCTTCCTTAATAAGTGAGGTTGATGAAAAAGGCTTGGGCTAAAAATAGAAAAACATCTACATCCATACCCATTGGGTGGGTTAAAATAGGAGTACAGATACAAGTGGATAAAAGATGCAAATTAAAATATGGGATAAATGGACAATACATAGATGAAATAGAGGTTGATGTTATTCCTCTTGGTGCTTTTGATATTGTTCTGGGTTGTCCATATCTTTATGTCAGAGACGCTATTTTTATGAGAAGGGCTCATAAGTATAGGTGGGTCAAGGATGGAGTCAAGTCCATAATCAAAGGACACTAAAACAGGGCCAAGTAGCCATGGTGAGTGCTAACCAAGCAATCAAATTAATTCAAGAAACTAAACAATTTTGTTTACTTTTGCTTAAATATAAGAATGAAGATGGAATTGGCATATCTACTATGACTAACTCAAAATTGAAAGGCGTGGATGAAGACTTGTCATCTTTTGAGGAAGTGTTTGTAGGATTGAAAGGGTTGCCACCAAGAAGGCAGGTGGAGCATGAGATTCAACTCCTACCAAAATCTCCTCTACAAAATGTTTCTTTGTATCAACAATCCCGTCTTGAGAGCAAGGAAGTCAAAAGGTAGCTATAAGAGCTATTGGAGCAAGGGTTGAATCTCCCTACATTTCACCTTATGGGTCACCCATAGTGATGGCATGGAAAAAAGATGGTTTGTGGAGAATGTGCATATATAATCTGGCTCTTAATAAAATTGCAATTAAGAATAGATATCCTCTCCCGAGGATAGACGATTTGTTGGATTGGCATAGACATGCTAAGTATTTTACTAAGTTGGATCTTAAGTCAGGTTACCATCAAGTGCAATGAAAGAAGAGGATACTTGGAAGATTGGTTTCAAAACTAAGCAAGGACTTTATGAATGGTTAATATTTCCTTTTGGCTTGAGTAATGTGCTTGCTACTTTCGTGAGATTGATGAATAATATTTTAAGGGAACTCACATATAGCTTTGTAATATAGTCTATCTAGATGATATTCCAATATTCAGTTCTACATGGGAAGAATATTTAATCCAAATTAAGCAAGTCTTGCAAAGGTAAAATGAACAACTACTACGGAATCTAAAGCAATGTGAATTTGGCAAAGAATCATTGGTATATTTAGAATTAAGAATTGATCCATCTAAAGTTGAAGCAAGTATAAATTAGCCTACACCAAAAAGTACTAGAGAAACAGGGAGCTTTGTAGGAGCTTCACAATTGAAAAAAACTTATTCCTTCGTTTTCTTACATCATTGCACCTTACATCAAATTGCATCACAAGGAAATAACTTTAATTGTGGTAGTAAACAAAATGAAGTATTTGAAACATTGAAATATAAAATTAGTCATGCTCCAGTTTTAGCTCTTCCTGATATACAAAAGGTTAAAGCCATTTGAGGTAGAAACAAATGCTAGTGAGTGTGCAATGGGTGTTGTCTTACTTCAAGGTGATAAGCCTATATGTTATCATTCAAAGGTTTTTATTTCAGCAGTTAGGAGTTATGCAACTTATGATAAATAGTTATGTACACTAGTTTAGGCTATTAAAAAATGGCATGCTATTTATTTGGTAAGGAAACTATTGTGCATATTGATCACCTACTACTACAATATTTGCAAGCACAAAATAAATTACAATAAGCAAGATCACCAATTTGTGGCAGATATGTTATCTAGACCACCAATTTCAGCAATGGCTATGGTAACCCACTTGGATCCCTTCACAAAGGAAGCATATGTTGAAGAATGTGTTGATTTTGGTGCAAAATATAAGGAATTTCAATCTCAGGAAATTATAAAAAGTGAATTTTTTTTATATCTAGGATGAGTTACTATATATAATATAAGGTAGGCAAATTATGTATTTCAAAAGCACAAAGGCTTCTATTGATGAGGGAGGGACATGCCTCCAAAGTAGCAAGTCACTTTGGCGTGGGAAAAACAATGGCTCATTTACAATGGTATGTGTATTCATCCAAAATGCAACAATTAGTAGCAAGATTTGGTAGCAGTTGTAAATTGTGTGGCACTAGCAAATCTATACTAGAAAAAGAGTAATGTTGTAACATCCACAACCTTATTACAAGGAAATTACATGGATATTTTACTTTTTTATTAAAAAGTTCTCATTCCTAAAATTAAGGAGAACAATTTTTTTTCAATACCATAAGTTACATTTACATAAATGAGAAACATGAATATACATATTTGATTTTGTTTCAATGATTCAATCTAAAAGGTACATATCACAAATCTTTTTCAATAATTTACTAAATAAAGTTTTCAAGTTTCAAAATGCAATAAGCAAATAGAGATTAGATTCAAAGATCTTTATCTAGATAACTTTCATTCTTTTCTGTCTTCCAAGACTCAACAAGTCAACTGCAGAGGGAGAGCATCACCCAAGTGCTTTACCTCCAAACACGGACTTAAGCGGTCCCCCACACACCTTCCAAACTGGAAGTGGCCCTGCTCTTCAACAAAGGGAGTGGTTAGGAACCCCCTAATAATAGCCATTTGAGCTTTGGTGTTTGTGACCTACTTAACCGATACCGTCTATCAACTATGGAAAACCTCCAACTATGACAAACAACTTTGATTGCATTAAGTATCTGGTACATGGTGAACTGACACGTGCATGCATTGACTCCTGCACCCACTTTGGCCAAAGTTTTGTATACAAAATACATTCGCTACTTACTTGGAGTGAAGTCATATGTTCACCCACCCTACTTGACTTGGAGACTTATCTGACCTAATACTTGACCAACTGGAGGCCCAAAAGGTCCTATGGTTGTAGGGTTCTCATTGTTCTACACCCATTAAGGTGTTCCCATACAGGGTAATATTTAACTCAAAAGTAAAGTACAACACCCCTGTTGTGATACTAGCAACGATAGGTCTTAGGCATCTGCCTTTTGAATCTAGTCCATATTCTTTTGCATAAACAGTCATATGCCTTTCCTAAGGTAGGCAACTCATAAGATTGACTCCTACGCCACCAAACTGACCTATTCATGGTCATGCAATAGCTTATCATTTTGCTTTACGCTTTTTTAATATTTAAATACCATTACAACAAGGAAGTACTTTCCTTCTGTTTTACTAAACATAGTAAATTCAGAATATATTAAACGAAGATTAATATTCTACACACTGTAGAATAGTGGGTTTCACTGGTGTACAGTATTTGGCCAATTTTGGAAGCATTCTACTCATTGTGCTCAAAACCCAAAAGGATTTACATACATATAATTGCTTTTCATTAAACACCAAAAATACCTTCAACAGACAGTTTATCAGTTACATAAGAAACACTGGGTCTTAGCCCTTTTAGTATTCCTACTCAGTATGCTGTTCACAAATAACTAACAGAGAAAAGAATCTTTGCTACTAAATTTCAAAGTTCAAACATTCAAAGACTTTCAGACTTCACTCTTTAAGCGAGAAAATAAGCTTCAATATCAGATCAGAAATTTGACGTGCCTGTAAACTTTCAGAATTCGCTTTCTACTGGACTGTACGCACGCTTAAGCCTTTATGCTTAAACCTCTAAACTTCTAAACTCTATCCTTCCAACCTTAAACAAGAATTCAGACCTCCTTAGACGCTTGCACAACTTCACTATCAGATTTCAAGTACTGAATACAATAAACAGCAAACACAACTCTCTATTCTTCTTTTTCGTAACCCCAAAACGGAGCAAACAAGCAAAATATATAGACAAAGAGACTTAACAACCTTCTCTTCCTCTAGCGCCTCCACTAATGAGTTGGTTTATTTTTAATTAATAAGGAACAGTTGCAACAGCCCTTAAATTCCTCCTCCATGTCCAGGCACAGCAACAAAAGAATTTAATTTGCAGACTTCTAGAAGTTTCTTAGCTCCATGTTAAAACTGATTTGCAATAGGTCAACCCCCTTAGATGCTTTATTTATATCAATTTTTGACCTCTTATGAGGCTATTATTGAGTGGATAATGATCACCCTCTTAGCTCCAATTTAGGAGTAAAATAACTCATACATATCCACTAAAATCTGTTAGAGATTCTTTCAACAAATTGACTTGGTCAAACAGAATTAAGTGGAAGTTAGCGCCTTCATTTAGAGTTGTTTCCAATCCCTATTCATAAGCATTTTGTTCCTGCCTTTTCCTAGGCACATGATGCTATACATTTGGAGCAAAATATGGTTACATTAATACCACAACATCAAGCATAATTCACCACCTTAAAATCCACTTTACCTCCCTAAATATTAGCAATAAACATCTTTATTTAAATTAAAGGTGATTACTAGCACAGCCAGCTCGTGGCTTCTATCTTTTCCATTTGCTTAGTATTTAAATTATGCTCCTAACTGTTAGTTTTAGGATCAGAAATGTAAGCAATCAAAAATGTAACACAATGAACAATGAACACAACAAGATACCCTGGGAAAACCCTCCTTCTTGAGGGAGAAAAACCCAGCCAAAATATATCACTTATATATTGAATGAAAAGAGCAGAAATCTACTTTACAACTTGGCCAAACACAAGGCCAATTTAATGTAATGAATGATAGCACCTCTCCTAGATGCGAATATACAAACACATGATTTCTCCTTGATATCGATTTGCTTGAAGCAATATTATGATCTGCTGCAAAAGTGCGAACTCCCTCTTGAAGTGTGAATTGTTTCTTGAAAATCGAATGATCAAATGAATGATCATTGCTTGGTATATATACAAATCAAAGGTGTCTTTTCATTAGAGTCGGCCTCTTTCACAAAACAAGGCCTCTTTCACAAAACAAGGCGTCTTTTTGTTTGAGTTGGCCCATAAAAAATAAATCAATATTTATAGCAAGTCCAACTTGCTTTTTATTTATTCATCATTTATTATTTAAATTCGAGAGAAAGATATTTCCTGCCGCTATAACATCAACACTCCCTCTTAGCTCGGGAGGTATCTTTCCAGATATCCATGTCATGGAGTCTCTCCTCATGACACCCACAATGGCTACACCCTTTTGTGGAAAAGAGTTCATCACAGAGTCTCTCAACGTGATATCATCATGGAGTCACTCAACATGACGTCCACCATGGCTACTCCCATGTGTGGAAATAAACATGTGCACAAGTGCCCATCACGGAGTCTCTCAACGTGATGTCGTCATGGAGTCTCTCAACATGACGTCCACCATGGCTACTCCCATGTGTGGAAAAACACAAGTACAAAGGGTTCATCACGGAGTCTCTCAACGTGATGTCATCATGGAGTCTCTCAACGTGATGTCTCATTTCAGTCTTAGAGATGAACAAGGGCTCGCACCTCATATTTCTCCATCTCAGAGAAATATACACTACAAGGGCTTTCACCTCATATTTCTTTGTCTTGGAGAAATATACACTACAAGGGCTTTCACCTCATATTTCTCCGTCTCAGAGAAATATACACTACAAGGGCTTTCACTTCATACTTCTCCATCACAGAGAAATATACATTACAAGGGCTTTCACCTCATACTTCTCCATCACAAAGAAATATACATTACAACAAGTCTTCATGATGATGTGACTCCCTCTGAAGCTCCAAGTATTGGCATCAACCTCCTGACCTCCTCGTCCAAGGTTGCCTCTGTTGGTATGTCAGACTCCCTCTGAATGTTATTTCCTCCTCTTCGAAGAAACTGATTGACTTTAGAATAAGAAACCTTCTGAATTGACTTTAGAACTTTGCTCCTTCTGAGATGCCCCTCTGTCAATTTCCGCAGTAGAAACATGTTGAGTAGACCTTAATTTGCAATCTCGAGCAAAGTGACCATACTTGTCACACCTGTAACATTGAATGTGAGATAGATCCTTCTTCTTTTTCGGTTCTAGGGCAGAATCTGGTTTTCTGTCTCTATTCCTCTTTCTTTCTTTGCCTCTTTCTCTAGAAGTATGTGTAGCAAGAACTTGATTTTCTACATCATGGTAGTTTCGCCCAATTGCTCTTGTTGCCAACTTGGACTCTTCTTGAATACAATCAGCTCGAAGACAATCAAACTTGGGCAACTTAGATCTCCCATTGATGCTTTGAATAAAGGGTTTCCAAGATTGAGGAAGACCATTTAGTGCCAACATAACAAGATCTTTGTCTCAATTATATCCCCAATAGTGCTCAACTAATCTTTCAAATCAGCAATCTTCATAAAGAATGAGACGACTGAATCATCTTTAGCCATTTTTACATGGTGAAGTTGTTGTCTCAAAGCAAGGGCTCTGCTGGTGTTGTTGATCTCATACAATCCTTTTACAGTATCAAACATTTCTTTAGCTGTCTTCAACTTGGAGATGATTGGTATTAGGTGATTCATCACATAGTCTATCATGATCTTTCTAGCCTTTGTGCTATTTTTCTTCCACTGGATTTTCTCAGTATCATTGGAAGGCTCGGGCATATCACTTTCCACGAAATCAAGAAGATCATTCTCCTCTAATGCAATGACTACCCTGGGTTTCCAAGAGTTGAAGTTGGAGGCTCCATCAAGCCTATCTTCTACCTTGACACCGTTCACCATTTTCTTTTTCCGCACAAATTCACCTTCAAAGATCTGCCCTTAGGTTTGAATAAATTGCAACCTTGGATCAGCAATACTTTGCCTTCAAGATCTGCCCTAGATGAAAAAGTTGACTTGACTGCTTAAATAAATCTGATTAGATCTTTTCTTAGACCCGCTCTGATACCATGTTAGTTTTAGGATCATAAATGTAAGCAATCAAAAATGCAACACAGTGAACAATGAACACAACAAGATACCTTGGGAACGAAAATATATCCCTTATATATTGAATGAAACGAGCAGAAATCTGCTTTACAACTTGGCCAAACACAAGGCCGATTTGATGTAATGAATGATAGCACCTCTCCTAGATGCGAATATACAAACACATATGATTTCTCCTTGATATTGATCTGCTTGAAGCAATATTATGATCTGATGCAAAAGTGCGAACTCCCTCTTGAAGTGCGAATTGTTTCTTGAAAAATCGAATGATCAAATGAATGATCATTGCTTGGTATATATACAAATCAAAGGTGTCTTTTCATTAGAGTCAGCCTCTTTCACAAAACAAGGCGTCTTTTTGTTTGAGTCGGCCCATAAAAAATAAATCAATATTTATAGCAAGTCCAACTTGCTTTTTATTTATTCATCATTTATTATTTAAATTCGAGAGAAAGATATCTCCTACCGCTATAACATCAACACTAACAATATTGATCGGCCTAAGCATATGGCCTAATTATTAGACTTTCAAAGCTTATAATTTAACACCAATACTTCCTTTATCAGCCTTTGCATAATTTGCAATTATTACTTACTTGCACTTAACATTATATTTTGTATTTATGCAATTAGACATATGTACACTCTCGTAAGTCTAGACATATCCACATACATATATACTTATACCAGATGATTTTACGCATAGGTATTTACGTATGTGCTCATCCCTGCCTACCTTATGTACATATATCCAATTATATAAACACATGTACCTCCTTATTTATATTCATATATATAAAAACGTACTAAACATCCAAGATGCACATAAAAACTCACGTTATCATTTCCATAATCAATAAACAATATTATCAGCTTAATTATTCTTATAATATATAAATTTATTTACTTGCTTTGCGATAAAAGAAAATGCTAACACCCTAAAGGCTTCTACAAGGAACTTCCCTATAACTTGACTTAGGTTTAAACAACCTCAAAACATGACCAAGGTTCAACTTACATGAGTATGACACTCAAACCTGTCCTAGGCTGAACTTTACGAGCTCAAATGGTATTATTATTCAGTTCTTTAACCACTTCCTTCTCTTGGGTGATACTCCCCCCATCTACTGGAGGCACAATATCCAAACCTGTCATCCACGTGGAAACCATAAACATGTAGTTAGCCATTTCATTGCATTGCATTTCATCACATTATATATATATCTTTATATCAATTTCATTGCATTAAACCATTGCATTTTCATAATTCTATCTCATTTACTTGACATTCAATAAAGTCCCAAATTCACATTGCATTTCAAATTAAAGTATAAAAGTAAATAGTAGTTCTAGGTTGGGATGAAACAAATGTATATGCCTTTGCCTATTTTCACAAGACCATGGGAAAGTGTTTCTATAGACTTTGTAGTGGGTGTACCAATGAATAGACATGGGCATGATTATTTATTTGTG
Organism: Sequoia sempervirens; assembly: GCA_007258455.2. Classification (NCBI taxonomy): domain Eukaryota; kingdom Viridiplantae; phylum Streptophyta; class Pinopsida; order Cupressales; family Cupressaceae; genus Sequoia; species Sequoia sempervirens. The sequence goes on along the minus strand of VDFB02197563.1, from coordinate 6,007 downwards.
ATAGTGGATTGGTTCAGTGTAACGACCCGACATCTACGTAAAATAAAAATTTCTAATTTTTACAACTTTTGAACAAAGTAAACGAGTAAATAACATAGTAACAAAATTTTTCTTTTCTTTTTGAAATAAAGTACAACATATAAATATGATTTTAAAGCTTTTCCCAATTTAAATAACTTTAACTTTTCAAATGAATAACAGAGTATGAGAGTACAAGAATTACATACACAGCTTTAACATCTTTTGCACAAATAGAAGTAAGAAGGTCCAGGTTCTTCCCTTTCAAATCTTGGTTCTTCGGTTGTCAAGTTGTGGAGGAGAAACATCACTCGGGTGCTTTTCCGCCAACCACGGACTAATAATGCGGTCCCCCGCACATTCATTTTTCAATGAATGGCCCTCCCTTCGTCGAAGAGATTGGTTGAGTGACCGATTCCGTTAACCAACCGAGCATAGTGTCGTGTCCTACATTACTAGATTCTTGTATCTTACAATCCCAACCTAGTATATGTGTTTTGGATCACTGTGAACTGACAATGTAATCATCTTCCTAAACTAAGAGGATGTAGGTACATTACATTACTATGGCCATAGTGTTTTGATTCAGTAAACGACTGATAAGTCATCTATCACTTACACTACTCAGGGCCGATTTGCCTTTGGGCTACCTTACTCTATGCATAGGACATGTCCTAAAGTGGGTTTAGTTTACCCCAGACTTCCTACCTCAAACAGTTTACTGGAAATGAGTCTTTAAGCAAGTGTTTACTATCCTATCTCCTGTTTCAGGAAATCTTTATCCTAGGAGCGAAGCTTCCTAATGTTAACCTAATAACACAAGCTAGGATTACACTTTGTATTGACATCATTTCGTTCCTAGAAATTAATACATATTCTACGTACTCTCCATATACGGAGATCATACAAGTTTGAAACTCCAAACAGTTGCATAACCATTTAATACTACCAATCAACTATCACACACAAAAGACAGTCTTGTAGTACTATGCATATAATATCCTACTAATGCATATAATCAAATTGAATCTTTTCTTTCCAAAACCCCAATTTCCTACTAAATCCTCCTTAACCACATTGAATATATTTGAAATGCATCAAGCTATCTCCTTTAGCTACCTTGTCATTCCCTATCTTATACCCTTGCATAAAATGAAGTCCCTTAAATCATTATGCAATAACATATTATCAAACAACAAATGAATGCTAGGAATAATTTATTTGTTTCACCTTAATGCAACCAGCGATTCCAAAGACAGTAAAAGAAGACAGTTTTAAGCTATAATCTTTAATTAAGAAAAACATGCCTGTATAAGCTCTTTTCCAATGTTCCTCTATTAGCAACCTTCTATTGTTGATCACAGCAACCAAATTCCTCAGCCAAAAATCCTCCACAGAAAGATTGCTATTGAATTCTCACAGTAGTCTAAGAAGTACAACTGAAAATACTCTAATCCTTAACTGGAAATACTTTGAACAGAATAGTAACTATAACTCACAGCCTAAACTCTCAAATTGCAGTGTATAAGCTCTCTAAAAACGTCACAGATGAGAAGGTAAAAGAATGAATTCGAATGAAGAGTTGTGAAGTATTTATAGGCCGCAATAAGAACAATTTCCCCATTTCTGGGCATGCAACTTGACAGATTGACATATTTACTAAGTCAAATGGTCACTTGTCATCCTATCAAACCCTTTGTCATGTTTTCCAAGCTGATTCGACCTCTTAGGAGCCAGCAATTGAAGAATATTTCAACTCTGCAAATAAAAACGCCACCTACAGGCACGTTTTGCTGCCAGGCGTATAAACTTATCATGATTTTATTGCTGCGTTCTAGGTCAAGCTTCAAATCGATACAACACAGAAGTTTATTGCTATTTTCCTGGTTTTGAGCTTTGAAAACGTCTTCTTTCATTTCCAGCTGCGCAGGAACTTCCGCCATTTCACGGGAACATCCATTTTCATTTTCTATTTGTTTTTCTAAAGTTCGACTTTTCAAATATTTCCTTTTATGAAGTTTGCTTCATTTTCAAATGTATTTTGAAATGTTAAATATTTCATACGGCTACCTTCTAATATTTAAACTTCCACAAATATAAAATGCGAATTTCATCCTTCCATTTATAATACTTATTTTTTAAACTTTGAAATTGTTTTTCCATTATTTAAATTTTAATAATTTATATTTGCATATTTTACTTATAAATGTATTATTTTAAACATTAATATTTATTTATATATAAATATATATTAATTTTAATATTAAGACATTCAATTTATAAAATATACAAACATATTATTATTTATACAACCTTTATGTATTGGTATATATATTAATAGTCACCTTATTAATATATTTATATACATAAATATATATTTAAATCTTGTAGATAATAATACTTGAATATTATTTATACCAAAGATATTAGGCGGAATGTGTACGTTTAAACATGTCCACATATACTCCATGTATATACATATGTATGCGTATATACATGTCGATACATATGTACAAGCATATCCATTTGCTTAACGTACATACGTATTGATATGTCTATACATTTAGATATGTGTATACAGTGTATACATGTATATACGTACCCATTTGACCTTTATCATATTCCTTCTATTTCATTAATTCTCAGGAAGTCACAGTATAGTCAGACTGACATTTAATCAATCACATCATATAAAGCATAAGGAAAGTAAATCAAACTCCTAAGCCTATGGATGACTTTTCTAGACTAACTTATCTGACCTGTTTCCCTATGTACCGTTCACAATGTGTGTGCATGCTCAACTGATTAACTTTACCGGTTAAATGACCAATACCCCTCTCCCAAGTGATATTTCCCCTCTGCCTAGAGGACTAGTTCTCATTCCTGCATTCACAATGGTAAACTCACGGCAGTCAATTGCTCACAAAATTAGCAATACATATAAATTTCGCAAGATATAAAAAACATCACATATAAATCTCATTATGCACGTTTTACACCATGATTAACATCAAAAGAACAACATAGGAATGAGACGATCATTAATATACAAAACTCATATTGATAACAAGGTGATTCACATCTTTATTTATTCATAAAATTGTCTTTACAAACACATAATCTTTATTCAACTCTAATAGCCTAATAGCTATACAATCGGGATGTAACATACTTCCCCCCTTAGGAATCATCGTCCCTGATGACTTAAGGTATTATTTCAAACATAACAAAAACAAATACACAATTTTATTCACTATTCTCAAAAGTTTTGAGAATTTTTGGAAACTTCCGAAGATTTTCCTCATAGTCTTCCCATGTTGCTGAATCTTCTGCGTACTGATCCCACTGAACTTTACATTGAGTGACATCCCTATTGCGCAAATGGAGTTTACGCACTTCCAACACTTTTACGGGCTCGAGAGTTATTATTCCGGGATCCTTTACTTGTAAAGCAGTCCAATCAATAACATGACTATCTCCTGGAATGTACTTTTTAAGATAGGACACATGGAAGACATTGTGCATTTTGGCAAGAGCTGGTGGTAAGGCAATTCGGTAAGCTACAGGATTGACTTCCTCAAGGACTTCGAAGGGACCTACGTAACGAGGAGACAATTTGGAAGATTTCCCAAACTTGATGGAACTCTTATGAGGTTTGACTCTCAAAAGTACCTTGTCACCTATAGCAAAATTATGGGGCACTCTTTTGGCATCTGCATAACTTTTCTGTCGACTATTAGCTTCTGCTAGCCTTTGCTTAATAACTTTTATCTGCTCATCCATTTCTGCCAACATTTCTGGTCCAAGACTTATTCGATCCTCAAGTTTATTCCAACTTATCGGAGTTCGACACTTACGACCATATAGAGCTTCAAATGGAGCCATTCCTATAGAAGAATGATATGAATTATTATAAGCAAATTCGACCAAAGGCAAGTATTCTTCCCACTTATATTGCTGATCCATGCAATATACCCTAAGTAGGTCTTCTAATACTTGATTTACCCTTTCCTTTTGCCCATCTGTTTCCAGATGATATGCAGAACTTATATTTAACTGTGTACCAAGTGCAGAGAACAAAGTTTGCCAAAATCTAGAAGTGATTCTTGCATCCCTATCAGAAATAATCTTTTCAGGAATTCCATGCAATCTGAATACTTCTTGAACAAACTTTCTTGCAATGATTGGTGCTCCATCAGTCAAATTTCCTGGTATAAAGTGTGCCACTTTTGTCAATCGATCCACTACCACTAATATAACATTATGTTTGTTCCTAGACATAGGTAGTCCTTGTACAAAATCCATGCTAATTACTTGCCACTTCCATTCTGGTATTTCATGAGGGTATAACAGTCCTATAGGATGATGTTGCTCAGCTTTTACCCTTTGACATTCAAGACAACTTGCTACAAAATTAGCTGCGTCCTTTTTCATTCCTTTCCAGAAATATAAAGGTTTTACATCTGCCATCATTTTCGTCACTCCAGGATGATCAGAATAAGGTGCTTCATGCACTTCCTTCCATACCAGATTTCTTAATTCTTTGTCTTCAGGTATGTACACTCTTCCTTTGTACCTCAACAATCCATTGGTTTCAAACTGAAATCCTTCATATCTAGAATCTTGTGGATTTTCTTCTAGTGTTTGTTTTACTTGTAAATAGTACTCATCATCCTTGCTTTTCTGAAGTACTTGCTCCTTAAAATCGGTATGAATTGCTACTATCGAAGAGATATGGCGTCTTCGACTTAGCGCATCAGCTACTCAATTTTCTTTTCCTTTGATGTAATTAATGTTGAAGTCATAATCTGCTATCAACTCCAACCATCTTCTTTGCCTAGCATTTAGGTTTGGCTGAGTAAAAAGATACTTTAGACCATTATGATCAGTTTTAAGCTCAAAGGGTCTTCCTAGCAAATAATGTCTCCACATTTGTAAAGCATGAACTATAGCTGCTAGCTCTAAATCATGTGAAGCATAATCAATTTCATATGGTTTAAGCTTTCTAGATTCATAAGCAATCACTTTCCCGTCTTGCATTAGTACTCCTCCTAATCCTCTCCACAAGCATCAGTTATGACGTTTCCTTCAGGATCAGGTATCTTAAGAATAGGTGCGGTAGTTAATTTCTCTTTGAGTAGGTCAAAAGCTTTTTGACACTTCTCGTTCCATTCAAACCTTTTTCCTTTCTTCTGTAATGAAGTTATAGGAAAGGCAATTTTAGAGAAATTTGCCACAAATTTTCTATAATATCCCGCCAAACCCATAAAACTTCTTACTTCAGATACATTTTTGGGTATAGGCCACTGTACTATAGCTTTAATCTTGGCAGGATCTACTGATATTCCTTCTGCCGAAATGACATGACCCAGATAATGAACCTTTTTCTGATAGAACGAGCACTTAGATAGTTTTCCATACAGTTTATGTTCTCTTAACCTTTGTAAAACCATTTCCAGATGTTTGCTATGCTCTTCTTCATTTCTAGAATATATTAGAATATCATCTAGAAAAATCAGAACAAACTTATCCAGATAATCTCTAAATACACTGTTCATGAGATTCATGAAGGCTGCTGGTGCATTTGTCAATCCAAAAGGCAATACAGTAAACTCATAATGTCCATACCGTGTTTGTTGTACCCAAACCAAATTTTTTGCTTTGTTAAGGCATTTTGCATTTTAAAGTCTAAACCTTGCTAAAATGTTGTAAAATACCGTTTTGGGCAATGTCAAGCATGGAGTTTTTGTCAATATTTGTCAGTCAAAGTCAGTTATATTGGTCAGAACCTGAAGAAGAGACTCAAAATGAAGATTTTCACGATGAAGGAGCATCTCACGACGGCATTTCATATTGCAGACGGTCATTTCAATGATCGAGACAGAGTTTTTAAAGATCAAATCATGGAGATTTTTCAGAGGAAAAGCCTCAAAGTGCAAGTATAGCTCAGGGGCGCCCAGTTTTTTGGAGGTCAAGATCTTGTCTGAAG
>VDFB02197562.1:0-17300 GCA_007258455.2 Sequoia sempervirens | reverse complement strand
TTGTTGTGGACTCAATCAAAAACTTGTGGCATAATAGACTTGGGCATATGAGCAAAAGGTATGAAAGTACTTCATTCAAATAATGTTTTACCAGGTCTAAAATGTGTTCATATGGATTTCTGTGAAAGTTGTGTGTATAGAAAACAAAAGAGAGTTAGTTTTCTCAAGGATGGGAAGCAAAAGAAAGATGATAAATTAGAGCTTGTGCATATGGATGTATGGGGACCGGCTCAGGTATCTTCTCTTGGTGGATCTCTCAGATATGTTACATTCATTGATGATGCAACCAGAAAGGTATGGATTTATTTCCTTAGGCAGAAATCTGAAGTATTTGAAACTTTTAAAAAATGGAGAAGCTTGGTTTGAGAATGAGACGAGAAAAAGGTTAAAATGTCTCAGATCTGATAATGGTGGTGAGTATTGCAGTAAAGAGTTTGAAGATTATTGTTCCTTTAATGGTATTAGTAGGCAGAAAACGGTTCCAAGGACTCCACAGGAAAATGGAGTGGCCGAAAGTGCATGAATAGAACAATAATGGAGCATGCACCTAACTATGAGATTACGTCGGGTTGTCTTTAAACATGTGGGCAGAGGTTGTAAACACTGCTATTTATTTAATCAATAGAGGTCCCTCTAATCCTTTGGGTTGTAGTATTCCAAAGGAAGCATGGATAGGTAAGAAGGTGAGTTATTCTTTTCTCAAGACCTTAGTTGTGAAGCATTTGCACATGTAGATTCTGAAAATAGAACCAAGCTTGATGCAAAATCAAAGAAATGTGTATTTGTTGGATATGGCATTGATGAATTTGGCTATAGGCTTTGGGATTTTGAAAATCAGAAAATTGTGAGAAGCAAGGATGTCATATTCAATGAGAAAGTGTTGTACAAAGACCTCGCTTGTTGCAAAGATGAGAAGAAAGAAAATGATTATGCTTTGTTGGATGATATTCCAAACAATGATGTTTCGCTGGTTCCTCATACTGGCAACAACAATAACAACAAAATACCACAAACTCCTCGCTAGACGATCTTCAAGGATAAGTAGACCTCTAAAAATATTTTCTCCCTCTTTGTATTCTATTTTATTAATTGATGTTGGTGAACAAGAATGTTATGATGAAGTTATGTAGATGGATACCAAGGTTCAGTGGGAGCATGGAATGGAAGAAGAAATTGACTCCTTGTTGAAAAATCAGACTTGGAAATTATGCAAGTTGCCTACAGGTAAAAAGGATTTACCAAACAAATGGGTTTATAGGCTGAAAGAGGAGGATGGAGGTAAGAAAATATTTAAAGCCAGATTAGTTGTAAAGGAATTTGCATAGAAAAAGGGTATTGATTTTGATGAGATTTTTTCTCCAATTGTTAAAATGACTTCTATTCGTGATATTTTAAGTATTGTGGTCAGCCGAGGATTTATATTTAGAACAACTTGATGTTAAACCCATTTCTTCCATGGTGTGATTTGATGTAGGCAGCTTTAACTGCGATGCCATGGTGCATGCACAAGACCATATTACACATGTCATAGGAGTTGTTAGCAGGTATATGAGCCATCCCGAAGTTGAGCATTGGAATGTGGTAAAATGGATTCTCAAGTATTTGAGAGGTACATCGAATAAATTTTTATATTTTGGGGGCTCTAATATTAATTTAAAAGGCTATGTTGACTCAGATTTGGTAGGAGATATTGATACCATGCGGAGTACCACAGGTTATGTATTTACAGTTGGTGGGACAGCAGTGAGTTGGATTTCTCGATTGTAGAAGGTGGTTGCTTTATCCACCACAGGGGCAGAGTATGTTGCTGCAATAGAAGCAGAAAAGGAGATGATATGGTCGTAACTCTTCATGGAAGAGTTGGGAAACAACAGGTGGAAATTACTTGTTTACAGACAACTAGAGTGTTATACATCTTGCAAAGAATTCTACCTTGCATTCTAAAACAAAACACATACAGTTAAGATATCATGTCATTTGGTCGGTGTTGGAGGATGGACAGGTCAAGCTAGACAAGATACATATAGATGTCAATCCAACGGATATGTTTACGAAGGCGGTGACAAGGAAGAAGCTAAGCTCCTCTTCAGCTTTGGTTGGTCTTCAAGGTTGAATTAAAGTATAACAGAGCAGCAGGGTCCAAGGTACTTATTTCTAGTGGGAGTTGTAATTGCAGCAGTGTGCCCAGGATCAAGATCCAAGTGGGAAATTGTGTTGGTGTGGAGCCCCGACAGTTCCAAGTGGGAGATTATTGGTATGTGGCGACTGATCATGCTATATTGTACACCCCGACCCCTATTTTTGCTAGGGTTCGGGGGCAGCAATCCTTGAGAAAAAATTTTCTCCTACTTTTTCGCGTTATAACAGAAAAAGGGAAAAATCAATGAAAAAGGAAAAATCTGATTTTGTAAGCTTCTAAGCTTGTTAAAAAGGGGTTCAAATGGATATTACTGTATGATTAAAAACACGATTATTCGCAAGATTGTAATAAGTTTTTACACTGGATAATAAAAGTATTGGATGGCTGCGGTTTGGTGGATGTAGCCTAGATTGGGTGAACCACGTTAAATTCTCTATGTTAAGATTTATTTTATGTGTGTGTTTAGTTTCTCTATTTATTAATTAAATATGCATTTAATTGTTAGATATCTACCATCTCTAACCCTAACACTACCTAGTCATACATTTACCCTAATACAGTGTGTCGTTAGTTTAAGTTTTGGTCTTAGCCTTATCATTATTGTTCTGTGTATTTTATTATTGTGCAAATTTAATTTGGTAGATTAAATGTGTATTTGATTAAATATTTAATTACTTGAATTATATGTAGTGAAGGATTTTGAATAAATAAATAAATAAATTTAATTTAGTGATGTTGATTGAGTGATTTTTATTATTAAAAATAAATGGTAATTAAATTAATAAGAGTATTTAAATTGGTTGCAATTAGTAAATTGTTTTATTTTATTTAAATGTATGTGGTTGGAAAATATCTTTGGTGGTTGAGGGAAAGATATTTTGTTGGGATAACTGTGAGTTAGAAATTGGTGATCTGATTGTTGTAAATTGATTCTCGGAGAAAAAGATTGAAGAAAAAAGAGAAGAAAGTTGTTTTCACAAAAGAGTTTCTTTTTGGGGTTTGGTGGAAATAATTTGCTGAGGAAATTGTGGATCTCTTTGAGGTTTTTGTTTTAGAATCTTGTTGTAGAATTCTTGGTTGTGGTATTGTTGTGTTTTCTAGAAAGAGACAATTGCACTAGAGGAAGCTTTGGCTACATTGGAAAATTGAAGTTACAGAGAAGCTCGGCAACATTTTTTGAGGCAACAGATTTTCTGGAACAGGTTCCTTTATTGTTTTGTGAATTTTGAATTGAAAAGTTATTTTTATTACTATAATGCAATTTGGAAATGTTTAGGAAAAGATTTTCTATATTGTAGAAGCTCTTGTTTTTTTTTGTTGAAAAGATTGTCTAAAAGAAGAACCTCTGTAGAAAACAATTAAAAACCCTCTGTGTAATTTGTTCATTCGAAATAGTTTGATACAAAAGGAATTACAGATCTCTATAGAAAATCATTATTCTGTGTAATTTATTTGTTCAATTTGAACAAGAGATTGGATTAATTTTATATAAATATATATACATATATATTGTAATATATATGTATACATATATATATTTTATATAAATTATTGTATTTAATTTAGTATTGAAAATTCCCTGAAGAAATTTTATTTTTCAAACAAAATTATGCAGAATCGTCGTATGACGAATTAAATTCATGTTGAATTTATAAAAGGAAACATAGTTATGGAGGGGGCGCTGGGAATAAATTCCCATCGCCACCTATGTAATTGTAAGAGGGGATGCCTGTTGTGGCAGTGCCTCCCACATGTATGTGGGGAAGGCGCTGACACAATCAGTGTCTCCCACCGTGTGCACTGCACAGTCTATACATGGCGTACGCTGCGACTTTTGAACATGGTCTTTCTTGTGTATGTGACCTTTGCTTTGTTTAATTTAATATAAATATATTGTAAATTTATGTATATATAATATACATATTATTGTAATATGTATTTTATGTATTATGTATATATATATATTGGTATTTATTTTAAAATGGAATTTGGAAAATTATAATTAATTCTATAATTAAATAATATATTAATATGTATAGATATAATTATATTTAATTATATATATATATATATAATATTTATTTAATGAGTAAGTTACACAAAAATTATTTTTAGGAGCAAGTTTAGTTAAAATTAATATGATTAATTATTTAGTGGTGGAATTTATTTCGTTTAATTTGTTGTTGATCAATATATTAGAACAATGTTAAATGGTGTATTTTGAATGTGAAAAAGTGATTGTAATGGATATAGGAAATCCAAATTATAGTGTTCTTATTTGCTTAAGGTTGTTTTATACAAATAAGTATTTTTGTAATTGTGTATTGGGGAAAGTATTTGTCTTTACAAGAATTTAAGTCTTACAGAGTTGTTACTTGTAATATGAGGGTTGTTGTAACTAAATTTATCCCTTTGAGTCTTTCTTGGGTAGTGCACGTTTGGGATTCAATATTTGACATCCGTAGGGATGTGTGAATTAGTTTGAACACCCAATTTCTATGAATGAGTTGTGTGATTTAATTTGAGCACCGGTTACTACGAATGAGATGTGTTGCTCTTTGCAGAGTGGTTGATATTTGTTATCGTATTTTGTGCACTATCTACCCTTGGGTTGTGGAATATGTTATTGTGTTGTCGATAGGGGAGTGGATTTCAACCGGGGTCGGGGCACAAAGTGGTCCCAAGACAACTCATGTGAAAGTCAGTTTAATCAGTGGAAATTAAATAACCTTTATTAGGGATAGAGTAGTTTAATATATTTAATCAGGTAATTTAGCCTCGCTTATTGGCTCAAGGGCTAGTATGATACTTGAGATGAGTCAGGAAAGCCTGGAATGGCAAGATCGTTATCTTGTCTTCTCAAAAAATAATCGATTCCGCATTGGTGTGCATGTGGGGCCAGGTTCGTGAGAGGTTACCAGGATAACCCAAGATGGGGGTCAGGACCTAGGAAGATCTCCTTTGGATAACCAATGAAACCTTTGTGATGACACTCCTCCTGTGACAACAGTCGGTTTATTTGTATTGTGTTGGTAATTGATTCAGTGGTACTGGAAGCAATGTAACCTTATGTTTTGTGTTTATTAGTACAGTGTTGTTTTGTGTTTACTAGTACTGTGTTATCTTGTGTATTGCCTGTGTATTGAGGTAGTAGGTTTGTCTTGGTTACCTATTACTATCTCCTAGCACAGGGGTTGGGCCTACGGGTACCAGATGGTTGGGTGGCATGCATCTTACACTATTGAGTTTCTCTTCCTGTTTGTGATAGAGGGATCTTCTTGTTCGAGGAGCTCGTGTGGTTTTTGGAGTTGTTCTTCTCTTTCTTCATTATAACTGTGGATCATTATGTATAATTGTACTACCTCATTTGTACCGAGGTGAACCTTTGTGATGTAATTATAATAATATTTATGATCTATTCATTATTGGATTTAATAGAGTATTGGATGTTATGTGGTGTTGTATCTGTGGAAATATGTTCAATACATTTCTATGTGTTAGATTTATCTTGCAATGGTTTAATGCTTTGTTGTAAGTTGTATCTTTAGTTTTATATTCATATGCTATGGTTGGTTTAAATTTTATAAGTAATGGTGTTCACGCATAGACACGTTGCGTAGCCTAGAGGATGTATGTGGTTAGAGTAGGATACTTTGCTCGTCTTGTTTTACCTTTTATATAAAAAAAATTAGTTGTACTTCCACAGTATTGCATTGTCCTCTAGGTTGTGGGACGAGGTTTTACATGAAACGATTGATAAGATCAAATAATGGATCAGATAGGATGATGGAAGTGATTCTAAACCAAGTTCAGAAATTACCCTAGGTGACTTGGGATATTGATTAATTAGATTAAAATATTGAATGGATGATTGCGGCACCAAATCCACCTTGAGGTTGAAAGCAGATTGATTGGGCTAATGATAATTGACTTAAGACAGATGACAATCCTAAGTAGATGTTGATGATGATGATCAGATTTAGACACCTAGGTCAATTTGGATAATAGCTTCAAACAAAGTTCAAAAGATTTAGATTGAGAAAATGATAAGGGATGTGTAACCTAGAGATGCTTGAGGATGATGTATCAATACGATTCAGATGATGAACGAATGAGCTCGATAGAATGCAGATGAACCAAAGCTCAGATTGGGATTAGATTAAAGCTTAGATTAGGATTGGATTGAAGGATATGATGGAATTGGTTCTGTCGGTCGGATCTGGAAGCTGGAACTCTTTTTTTGTCTGTTTGCCAACTTTTTGTTGTAGAGGGGTGAATTTTCCCTTATGGGGCAGATCTGCCCTCACAAAGGGGTGAATTTTCCCTTTTGCAAGGCAAATTCACCCCATTGCAGGGCAAATTCACTCCACTCTAGGGCAAGTCCACCCCACTACTTTTGGACTCTCCAAGTGGGTAAACGGGCTATTAGAACAAAGGGACGAGTAATTGGAATGGGGTATTAGATAATCAGATTGAGGAAATAGATGATCGGATTGGGAAAATGAATGATAGGAGTGGATGAGCAAGCACTCAGAACTGGTAAACTATTGCTTATAATGGATGAACGACTCTCAAGTCATGGAAACGAAAGCTCAAAACGAGTAAATGATTGATTAGAAATGATGAACAACTCTTAGAATGAGGAGATGGATGCTTGGAATGGATGAAAGATTACTTGAAATGAGTAAACAAAGAATTGAAAGGGATGAAAGACTACTTGGTCAAACAAAGGCTCTGAATGATTAAACGAATTTTTGGAATGGTCAAACGGAGGCTCGAAATGATTAAACGGATGTTTAGAATGGTCAAATGGAGGTTTGGAATGATTTAAACGGTTGAATGGAGGCTTGGAATGGTTAAATGAAGGCTTAGAATGATTAAACAGAGGCTTGGAATGACAAAATAGAGGTTTAGAATGATTAAACGAAGGTTTGGAATGATTAAACAAAGTTTTGGAATGACTAAACGAAGGTTTGGAATGATTAAATAGAGGTTTTGTAGGCTTGAAAGAACTATACAGGGGTTTAGAATGATTAAACGGAGGTTTGTAATGATTAAATGGAGGTTTGGAGGCTAAACAAAGCTAAACAAGGTGAATTTGACTATTCAAGAGGGAAAATTCACTCCACTGTAGTAAACAGGAGGGAAAATTTTCCCCACTGCAACAAACATGAGGGAAAATTCACCCCACTATAGTAAATAGAAGGAAAAATTTGCCCCACTGAATAAACAAAAGGGAAAATTCACCCCACTGCAGTGAACAGAGACTTGGTTTAGATGAGAATGACTATGGCAAGGACTTTAAATGACAACAATAAGGCCAAATTGTCAAAAAGTTTACTGGTTTCTCACAAGAAAATATTTTTAAACAAGCACAATCCTACGATTAGTGTTAAGGGTATGGCCAATAAAGGTCTTAATCTAGGATGCACAAGGTTTCTAGGGAGTCCTCGATATACTCTCGGTACGTGAGGTACAACCATGAACACCAACCCGTCACAAGTGTGAGTCGAAACCCCAGCGAGATACTGAAGGGCTCACACCAACTCTTCACATCTATCTAGGTATCACCCTAGCTTCGATGCTCCGCCAATTACGATGCGAATGGATTGAGGTATAGTTTTCGCTCTCCCCCCTTTATATACCCTGCTAGTATGCATGGTTGGAATTGTCCCTTGAGGTGATGAAATCCCCAAGTAGGTCCCACTAGAAAGAGAGCACTAATCATTTCCAACTACTCCCCAGGCTCACACAAAGTGCAAGGGGAAAGTGAAAAAAAACTAATGCCCCCTTTGGGTAACACAAAAAGACAGACATAGCAAATGACATATATTACTTCCCCTAAATAAACTATGCTCCTAGATCAACGAAAAACAACAAGGATAGCTTTGAAAATCTGTGTAAACAGAAGTTCCTGCAAGCAGACGTTGATTGTTTTATCCTTCTTTCTTCGTCAATTACATAAGAATACACTACAAAATGTTAGCAAAAACACTAATATCCTAGTAATAAACAATGTTAGGGGATTAGAATTAGAAAACAACAAAAAATTGGAGCCAAAACTAAGCTAAAACGATCATTTTACCTCCCAAAATGTGCTATTTTGGGGCATATCTACCCCACTGTAGTAACCAGAGGGAAAATTTTCTCCACTATAGTAACCAGGAGGGAAAATTCGCCCCACTACAGTAACCAGGAGGGAAAATTCACCCCATTGCAATAACCAGGAGGGAAAATTCGACCCACTACAACAAAATGTCAGAACTAGTTTTTAGATTAGGGAAAATCTGCCCCGCTGCAGTAAAATGTCAGAAACAATTCTTGGATTAGAGCGTATCCTCCCCTCTATAGCAAACTAGTTAGAAACAAAATATGGAATAGGGCATATCCGCCCCTTTGTAACAAACTTGTTAGAAACAAAATATTGAATAGGGCGTATCTGCCCCTCTGCAACAAACTTGTTAGAAACATAATATGGAATAGGGTGTATCTGCCCCTTTGTAGCAAACTAGTTAGAAATAGAATATGGAATAGGGTGTATCTGCCCCTCTATAGCAAACTTGTTAGAAATAAAATATGGAATAGGGTGTATCCTCCCCTCTGCAGCAAACTTGTTAGAAACAAAATATGGAATAGGGCTTATTCACCCCTCTACAACAAGCTTGTTAGAAACAAAATATGGAATAGGGTGTATCCGCTCCTTTGCAGCAAACTTGTTAGAAACAAAATATTAAACTGGGGCGTAGTTTCCCTTCTGTAGTCAAATGGAGGGCGCATTTGCACTTCTACAGTGAACCAGAGGGTGTAGTCGCCCCTCTACAGTGTATAGGAGGGCGTAGTCGCTCCTCTGCAGTGTATAGGAGGGTGTAGTCACCCCTCTACAACCTGTTCCTGCAAACAATCTCAACAACAATAAATGTAAAATAGAGGAACCCGTTTGTGGGTCCCACCAGGTGTGTTAGAAATGTGATCCTAAATGTTTATCTTATCCTAAAGATGCAAAACAATTATAATGCAATGGAAGAAAAATACAAAGGGATACCTCAAGATTAGCCTAAGAAATTGATAATACAAAGAGAAATAGATGAAATTGTGCAAGTGCTTATACCTTACCCATGTTGATGAATCCCTTGGTTGGCCCTTGTGAATGTAAACTTGTATGCTCCTCGGATGGCTATGCATATGACTAAATGCAAGATTAACAATATGATGGGATGCAAATGCAAATGGCTAAAATGGCTTGGCTAAATGAGTGAAGATACTTGTGAATTGAGTGCTCAAAATGACAACATAGGGATGCTAAAATGACTAAGTGTTGTAAATTTCCATGAAAAAGGGGTATTTATAGAGAAATTTGAATTCTCTAGAGAATTCAATGGTTGAGATTGAGCCACCAAGGTCAAGATGTAGGGCTATGGTAAGTTGAGGACTCACAAGCCCTCACATTTTGACATGTGGAATGTGAGATGGCCTACAATAAGATGATGTGGAAGTGAGGTGGAAGGGAGGTACATAATGTGGAGGAAGGACAAGTACCTTGGGGGGTGAGAAGATTTCCTCAAAAATGAACTTTTTGTCCCCAAGTGAGGATGAAAGTGACATTTGATGAATTTTGGAATTCCTTAAAAATATCCATGGGAAATGAGAAAATTGTTGGAGAAATAAATTCACATGCTTGGGAGAATTTAGCGGATAAGAGAAGATCTCCAAAAAGGTGGGAGTTTGTCACATGTGCATGAAGTGACAAGTCAAATGTTCTAGAAGTTGTATGAGGATAAGGTAAGCCTTAGGAGAGAGACCTAGGATTAATAAATGTGAATTAAAAATTCACATGGGAAAGGGGGTCAATGTTAAGAAAGGCAAATGAAAAGGTTGACTAAAAAGGCATGCCAAATGTGGCTAATAACTTTGATTAGGTTGTGCAAACACATGATTAAGAAAGTTAATGAAAGATTAGAGGCAAGTGGGAGATTATGGAGGATGTGACATTAATCCCTGATTAAGGGGATGCACATCCCAATCATGAATTAATTAAATTAATCTAGATTAGAAAGAAAATACGGAGGATGTGACAAGGAGAGAGAAAAAAGAAGAATTTAAAATTGATTTTATTCAAAAAAGTTAAATGACTAAATTAAATAAATTGATATATTTATTTAATTTAGAGAGGAAAATGTGGTAATAGTATTTAATTATTGAATTAACTACTTTAGGGACCTTAGGCAAACCATGAAATATTAATTAAATGAGTGATTTAATTAATACTTACCAAGAGAATGAGGTGTATGAGTTAAAGGGATGAATAAGGAGATGAATATGACCATATAGAAGTGGTCAAATTTGGATGTCTACAGTTATATTCACCATTATTTGATGCTACTATATATTCATATATTATTGACAACCCTAATTATTTGATTCACTCCAGGCTTGGAATTTCATGTCATTGGCATGTGATCTCTAGTTATATAGGAACGTCGTGAATTAAAATAGAAGGAAAACTACTAGTTCCTCCACTATACTCAAGGAACTCATAGTTTTGGGATTTTGTATGAAATAGGGGTTGATATTGATTTGATTGGGTACACTAATTTTTATGGGCCAATTGATTTACTTGATTGTAGGACTACTAGTTATAGTTTCTCACTAGCTTCTAGTTAGGTATATGTTGGCCAAATAACATGAAAAGTGTCATTCTCTTTCTTCCAATTATGTAGGACATCTATTATATTTTATAACAATGAGAGTGAGCTATATCAATCTATTTCTAACCTATTACATCATAAGTGAACCACACACATTGAGGTTTAGATACATTATATTCAAGATTTCATTCATAGGCAAGTCCAAAATCTTCACCATTGCTTAATTGTTAAGTAGGTGCCAACATGAACCAACATAGGAATGTGTGAGTGATTTTGATGTGAAAATATATACACATTACATTCGTGAACATACAGAAGTAGGTGCATACACATAATATGTGTTATTCTACACATCATTTCGTCATAATCATCATTATTTGCATACGTTTGACACACTTAATGGTGATTATTTATACATGTGACATTTTTCAACATACACATGGCATTCATAATCATCATATTTTGTATACATTCTACCATCAATATAACCAATAATGCTCATATATCATATTTTTCATGTCCTCATATACAAATACATCTTATATCATCTTTTAACCATCATAATCATCAATACAACCAATAATGCCCATATAATTTTATCAATGTCCTCATGTACAAATACATCAAAGTATCTTGCTATGAAATTATCCTAGATACACAACTAATATATGTGCCCTTGATATCCTCTCTACATAATGTACATCTCAAATCATTGCTACTTTTAAAGACACTTGCATTGCAATATTATAAAAACTATTAAAAAACAAAAAAAACATTGAGTAAAAGTAATTGAACAATGAAATGAACATGAACTCCAATGTTGGATGCATTGCCATCGAACCTCACATCCTACTCAAAGCTTATGTTGAGCAATGATTACATATAAATATTAGAAAAGTATGGATTATAAACAACATGAACAACAAATTCAACTGATCATTCTTTGAAATCAAATGCAAGATTATAAATCAAGAGATAAAAGTATATGAAGAAGATACCTCCTTATGCATTAAATTGAATGTTTCCTCAATATTGAAGCAAAATGTTATAACTTTTGTTTTTAATCACTTCTTTACATAATAGTATTTTATTAAGAATTGTTAAGAAACATAAACTTGAACCTACTTTTGACTCAATAATGGTTAAAATTAAACAAGAATATTGTAAAATGCAAAAAATGTAATTTTTTTTAGTAATTTTGACAAATGGGCAATGTGGACACATCAAGGTATGCAATTAAATAATAGGGAATGTCTCTTTTCATTGCCCAAGTCACCTGCTCATTCTAGGGTGCTCTTTTTAGGGTAGTCTCTGAAGAGCACTAGAAGCAAAAAATTGTCAAACTTTGGTGAAGTCGTTGAAGAGCCCTAGAAGCAAAAAATTGTCAAACTTTGGCGAAGTCATTCTAGGAGCTCATGGCGCATAGGAATGCTTTGTTTAAAACTATAGGTGGATATTGAATCCCTTCAAATCAAAATTTATCAATTTTGGTCAAATCAACACTATTTGTGTGTTTTGGTGTGAAATGTATTCTTGTAAAACTTATTAGTGGAAAGAAGTGCAAAAATAAAAAGAAGCATTTTTGTTTTGTACATCATGGAGCAAAACCAAGTATACCAACACATCAAGGTGGGTAGGTAAACGCTACGAAAGGTCTCTTTTTCTACTTAAATCCCCCCGTGATTTTGAAGTGCAGTAATTTAGGGTAGTCTTGAAAGTGTTATAAGAGCAAAAAATGTAAAATTATTAATTTTTCAATATTTTTGACAAATGGGAAGCGTGAAAACATAGAGGTAGGTAGGTAAACACTAGGGAAGGTCTCTTTTTATTGCCCAAGTCACCTGATCGTTTTAGGGTGCTCTTACTACGGTAGTCTCTAAAGAGCCTTAAGAGTAAAAAATGCAAAAATTGTAATTTTTTTAGTATTTTGAAAAATGGGAAATGTGAACATGTTGAGGTAGGTAGGTAAATATTAGGGAAGGTATCTTTTCATTGCCCAAGTCACCCCATTATTTTGGGGTGCTCTTTCTAAGGTAGTCTCTAAAAAGCCCTAAAAGTAAAAAAATTGTTTGGACCTATAGGTGGATATTGAATCCCTTCAATCCAAACTCTCTTGATTTCAATCAATTCAACACTGTTTTTGTGTTACAGTGTCAAATGCATTCTTGTAAAAATTGTCAATGGAAAGCGGTGCAAAAATGGAAAGAAGCATTTTTTTTGTTTGGTGCACCATGGAGCAAAACCAAGTATACCAACACATCAAGGTGGACAGGTAAATGCTATGGAAGGCTTCCTTTTTGTTTCCCAAGTCCCATGTGATCCTAGAGTGCACTAATCTGGGGTAGTCTTGAAAGTGTCATAAGAGCAAAAAATTCAAAATTATTAAATTTTGTATTTTTGACAAAAGGGAAGAGTGGACAGGTCAAGGTAGATAGGTAAATACTAGGGAAGGTATCTTTTCATTACCCAAATCACTCGATCATTCCGGGGTTCTCTTTCTGAGGTTGTCTCTAAAGGGCCCTAAGAGCAAAAAATGTAAATTTTTTAGTATTTTTGACAAATGGATAGCGTGGACATGTTGAGGTGGGCAAGTAAATGCTAAGGTAGGTCTCTTTTCATTGATTTGCATGTATTATTATTAGCTTATTCAAGCAAAATGTCAATGCAATAGTATTTTACACCAAAAAGACCTACATTCGTTAAGAATTGTTAATACACATAAACTCCAACCTTTTTTGAATTGCTACCATCATTACCTCATTGTACTCATAACACAACTATGGGTGTATTGATCTAAATTGCTTAAAAATATAACTTTGTTCTCCAAAAAACCTACACATATAAACAAGTGAATTGTTAAGAAAATCAATATTCAAGACCTATTTGAAACTCAACAATGGTGGATTTATTATCATTGTAACCTCATCGTGCTCCGAACTTGAGAGTAGTAGACCTACATATAAATATAGACAATTTTTTTAGCATAAGCAACATGAACTACAAAGTTTGAATTGAACATTCTCTCAAATCAAATATACCTTGAAAATATATTGATCTACATGAAATACCGTGGATGTTTCAATCTAAATCACTTGAAAATATACCCTTGTTCTCCAAAAAAACTACATTTTTACATAACAGTTAATTTTTACACAAACTTTTAATGTACTTTTAATCCAACCAATAGAAATAATATGAATCTAAATAAGATGAACAATATTATACCTATCCCATACAAAAAAAAGATTCACTAATTAAGTGTGCATGAAGGGTCATGTAATGCCCATAGTTTATACTAGGACAAAACACGACTAACATTTTTTTTTTGGAAAGGATGTTACAAAACACTACTCATAATACTACTAGTAAGACAATAATTAATTCTAACATTACCCTTCAATCCTAAAGATATGGTAAATTATTATTATTATTTTTATTTCCTTAACTATTGTTTATTTGTTTGTTTATTTATCCTTTAGTGAATATAAAAAAAATACATATCTTCTATATATATATACTCAATTCACTTTTAAGAGGTAATTTAAAATTATAAAGATAATAATTATCACTACAACCTAATATATTATTTTCTATATGTTTTATTTTAGTGAAAAAGAAACCTAAAAAAAATAAAAAAATCTCTAAAGAAAATGCGGTAATTCCTATTCCTTATCATTACTTACATAACACATACTCTTATTCTAATTTATATGTTCTTTCTTTTAAATTAAAAGATAGAGGAATATATTCTCCTCTCCTTTATTTAAGGATTCCTTCCTTAAACAAGAATAATTTGTGGAGTTTCCTAAAAGCTAAGGTTAGGATCTAAGAATAATGTTAACGACATTTACTATTATTTAACTTTTTTTAACTTCATTACTACGACTTTTATTAATGTCTTATAATTTTAATAATGATATTGTTAACCATAATTATACTAACTCTAATATTAATATCACTCTTAGTTATCAACATCATTACTATTCCATTTCTTTTGAGAAACTAATATCGACAATTTTTCTAATATTGAATAGTAGAAATAAAGTTACTATGAATTTCCACTACATTGGCAACTTCTCGGACACAGTACATTTAAACACTGTTAGAACATAGAGAGAACAATAAACAATAAATTTTTGGAGGCACCAACTTGCAACTATTGCGTAGCATATCCAACCACAAGTTGATTTATCAAAGGCTGCTTGCATTAATAGTGGATTACCTTTATTATCACCACAACTATACATGTTATCATTCATGTGGATTTCGCATAAATGTGTGGATAATAATGCCCTTAGTTGTACATGTAGGAGATATCAAAAGGGTTGAAGCTTGAATATGCATAACTACCCATGAACGTGCTCTATTAAGTTCTTTTAAATTATAAATGCAAGAACATACAGATTGAAATTTTATTGAGAATTTATCAAGAATTTAGCAACAAGTAAACTAGTCCTCCATTCTAATACTTGCATTAATGCTACCATTCAATTCGTAAAAGAGAATTGATATAATAATATAGTGATCACTTTGATGGGCCAATCTAATAAATTACCACTGACAAAAATGTTTGGCTACCAAGATAGTCCAGCCAACAACTAATTACACTACCTGCATAAGATCTCATGATAGATTATGGTTGGTGTGCCTACGCCAAACTATGCGGTAAATAATAAAATATAAAGATAGGTATGCATAGATTTAATGACATGCTTAAACTTGGGCGATAAAACAAACTCGATTTTAACTAAGCTAACGTCTATTTCAAAAGGAGGGCTAAAGGCTAAGATTAACCCTAAACACATTTGCTCATCATAACTTAATGTGTAGGGGCAATGTATGAAGATACTTTTTTTTTGTTTTCAATCTACTATTTTGAACTGTGGCTATGTAGGGGTGCTAAACGAGTACGTGAAGGTATAGGGCTTGAGGATGTTAGCGAAGAGCTTAAGAGGAGGGAAATCTCTATTATGAAGGCCGCTAAATAGTCATATATACTTAAATATTTGGCTCACAGGTAAGACACCGGTGCTATTCATTGATGAGTTTGAATATAAGAATAAAGATGCATAAACATTGAGATTTTAATCTCAACAAGTAGTCAAGAAATGCATATGGGATAAAAAAATGTACAAACCTGAATAAGGATATAAATTTGGGGTCTTTGGCACATAACTGCAATGGCTAAAATCGATAGAGCTAAAGAATAAGTTTTAAAATCTCTATTTTTATGATACGTAAAATTTAATATTACTACAACCATAAGACTAAGTATGTTCAACTTATGCATGTGATTTTAACATCCACTAAATTTGTTAGCACGATTTCACCCCTGACTGTATTGACTCTTACGATACAAGAAAATGCATCTACCTCATTGTTGTAGCATCATGAAAATTCTCATTTAGCAGGGTATTGAAAACACAAGAATGCTCTAAACCAAGAATAACACAAAAGTTTAAAATAAGTGTATTCATAAATGAGAACATAATATTTGGTACACACTTATCCATTCTTTTTGCTATGAAATAAAAGGAGAGAAGGATAGTTTGAACATTTTATGTTATTCTAACTTGTGTTTTCAATGCATCCTACTTTGTATCACTATGTCTAAATTGTTGAGATCAAAGAAAATGTAAGATGATAACTTCAGACAGAATTTTCATATGCATATTAGAACTAATATATGTAGAATAGAACTTGCCACATTCTACTGTATCTTCCTTTTTTTTCATACAAGTTTTTTTTACCTTAGTACCAGAAGGGAAACAATAGTATGTGCAAAATACAAACTGAAATAAATGTGCAATATATTTTCTTTCATGCTCTACTCTACAAGATAGTTAGAATACATAAATAACTGTTTTAAAGGAGGATTTGTTTATTTGAAGAAAGGAAGGAGGGTAGAACAATGAGTATTTTCACCGCATAAACTAGTAGTTTGGTCCACTGTTGGAGCTAATTAAAAATGACAATTATACATATACAACTACAACATAACACACATATTCATTTATAATAGTCTTACAAAACTTGTCATTTTCCCAAATAGGATAGATTGTACAACATAACAAGTTCTTCAAATGTTTTCTTTATACTCTTTTACATATTTTAAAAATGTCTATCCACGAGGTACAATATGGTTGAACATTGAAGACTATACTTTTTCTTTGAAATCCTTCTACACAAGTTGCAAATTGGATCTTTAAATCTGCAAGTAAACATACAAGACAACCCTTTTTTTTCTCTTTCAATAGGGAGTGCTCACCTCCTAACCTTGGGTTGGAAAACCAACCACCCCCAAGCTAGGAGGTAACCAAGAATTTTGGGTACACACAACAATAGCATAAATAATCCATTCTAAACAACAATACACAAATAAGATACACCCAACCGAATTTACACATTTACATATGGATGTTACATAAATCCAAAAGCAGGGATAGAGGTGGACAACACTTCTATATGGGGAGATTTAGTAACAAGTAGAAATGACCAAAACATCACATTTTTCC
>VDFB02197560.1:0-18535 GCA_007258455.2 Sequoia sempervirens | reverse complement strand
GATATTAACAATGAAGAAAAAAATCAAGATAGGAAAGTGCCTTGATGATGAAGAACAAGAAGACCATGAAACTTTACTTCCTGAATTTCCCGCATTTTTTGCTTGGACTTATTTAGATATGCAAGGAATTGATCCTATGATTGTAACACACAATATAGTCCTCATTGAAAATGCTAAGCCTGTGAAACAAAAGATTTGAAAAATGAACCCTAAGATAGCTATGGAAACGGAAAAATTATCCCTTGTACTTTTCCTTGCTTGTTTGGGCCCTCCTTGTAAGCTGGGATTAATGATGTATGGGATTAGTGTTGTAATATATTTAGCATGCTCACATTAGGTCTTGGGATCTTGTGAACTAATGAACATGAATGGTACATGGGTATGTGCAGGATCATCATGGAAACAACAGGCCCTTAACTGGCAAAAAATTTAGAAAAAACAGAGTTAGGAAACTTGACGTAAAAATTTGAATAATTTATCTATATTATTTCAAAAATATGCAAGAATAGAATTTGTAGCAAATTGAATGTAGTTTCTAAACTACTAGGTTTTTTTTTTAAATCTATTTGGTGAAAAATTTGAAAATTTCAATGTAGTAGTACTTAAATTTCAAGGAAAAATAAGAAGTAGGTGCTTGTCTAACCAACTCAACCACAATTAAATGATAATATATTTTTATAAGATTTTAGATATAAGTAGAGTGACTCATGTCTGTATGTGATTTAAATATTTTTGTAATTTTTCTAGATAAATATTTAATTACTTATTTTTATTACAACTTTTAAAAAAATATAAAAACTGTGATGTCTCCACTCACCTTAACTTGTCAAACTTCATGAAATTTATTTTTTCTTAATCCTATAGTATGTGAAGCATGGAATGTGACACATGTTTCAAATTCAAAAAATGAGATACCGCTTTGAAAGCCAGATGTTTTCTAATTAGCTTATCAATTAGGACTTTAGTCTGTGAATTCAAAATGGAAACGAATAATAACTCACTTCTATTTTCTGTAAATTCAAAGTAGCTATACTCATATTGGTGGAAAGCTGAGAATCTCCTTTAAAACCCCTTTTCGTTTCATCAATTTTGGTTTAAAAAAAAGTCATCAGCAACATACCCTACACACACCCATCATATCGACACTATTTGGCCCATCATGATCCTCCAAATACCTACCTTGCTAAAGTGTTGTGAAGTGTTGTAAAACATTTTAACACTTTTTTTAGGTTTTATTAATTAAGTGCACCTAATAAATCTTTTTTTAACCTTAATCATGCCTTATCTAAAGTGTTGTAAAGTTTTGTAACATACTTTCACACTTTTGTAGGGTTTTCATAAATAATTGGGCTTCTTTATACTTTAATTGGCCCTATTTTCCATCCACAAGCCTCATTTAATGCATCTTTTCAAGGATAATCCTGACACAAATAATCAATACCCAAGCATAATTAAGGTGTTTCTAGGTTGAATGGCCTAAATTTAGTGATCTAGGACTCATTTTCCACCTTGGGGGAATGAGTCCCGCATAGGTTTTTGGGTGTTACACTTGGTTTCACACCTCTCTAAGCATTTTTTAAAATGGTCCCAAAAATTATGCCTAATAGGACTCATTCACCACCTTGGGCGAATGAGTCCCATGTGGCCCAAAAATCAAAATTAATTCAAATTTTTGGTGAGATTTTATCCTCCTATATCTGATGTCAACTTTTAGTGTTGTAATTTTGGGAATTATTGCATAATTAAGTATGAATACAAGTTTCTTTCACTAATTTTCACCCCAAGCATTCAATTATTCATCCTTATAGCAAGTTTGAGTTCACAAGAGCATTCAAGAGCATTCAAGGGTAGATTATCAAGCATTTTAGAGCATTATTCAAGCATCAAGTATCATGTCAAGGACCTCATGCATAATGTTTGTTTTGGAGCTAAAAATTGTGATGTAGGGTTTCATGATTCAAGCTAGCATTCCATTCAAGATCTATCACCTTCAAGAAAGAGTCAAGATTTACATCCATTGGAGCCATCTCACACATGTTTGCAACATCTTATTGATAGGTTTTGGTGAGTTGCAACATCACATTTTATTCATTCATTATTCTCCATTCCTATTTCATTCCATTTCAAGCTTTGATTACCAAAATAGGGTTTGACCAAGGAAAACCCCTATCCACTAACAAAACAACATTTTTCCCTCTCTTTTGTGTGTGTTTTTTCAATCTAGGTTGAAGACACATTGAAGAGAAATATTGGAGAAAATTCTCAAAGTTCTTAAAGTTGTCAAAGTTGTCATCGAGCATTGGAGAACATTGGAGAACACCTATAGGTTGATTTACATAAATTCAGATCTAAAAATCAGTTAGGAAGCACTGAACAGACCTTGAGGACCAGATTTAGATCCTGAAGTTTTAGAAATCCCTAACTGAATTGATTCACCACTTCTAGCGAATGAGTCCCATTTTAGGTCAAAATTCATTTTTTTGTAGATTTGGATACCCATTTGCTAGATTCATGTTCCCACACAGAAACCTAGTTTTTGGATTGATTCACCGAGATTGGTGAATGAGTCCCACTCAGCATTAAAGATAAAATTTCTATCATTTCAAACCTCGTTTTAGTCATCTCTAGATTTGCAGGTGCACACATTTCATCTTGCAACTTTCTATTTTGTTTTACATAATTTTCTAGGTCACTTTGTATGTCATTGCATCATATTAAGGTAACTTACTATTACATCTTGCATTGCAAATGTTTTTTCCAAGTCTAAACTTGGTGGTGAACCCCTCATTAGTTTACAATCATCCCCTAGGATAGCCCTATTGCAAGATCTCTTTCTCCTTTGCATCGAGATCTCTAGGGTTATCCTTGAATGGATTAGCTGGAAAATGGGTGTGCTCTATGTCCTAAGCCATACAAAAGCATCTAGACACCATTTCTAGAGGTTCCAATAGCCTTATTGGTTAAGGTCAAAATTAAGAAGCTCCTTGAAGTTGGTTTTATCAGACATATAGATATTCTCCTTGGATCTCAAACATTGTTGCAGTCGCAAAACCAAAAAAATGTATTAGGATGTGTATGGACTTTCACAATTTGAATAAAACATCTTTAAAAGATGAATTTTCTCTTCCTAATATTGACATGATAGTAGACTCAACTGTGGGACATCCTTTTTTTGCATTCATGGATGGATTTTTTGGGTACAATCAAATCTTCATTAATCCTCAATAACATTATAAAATAGCATTTACAATAGCTTGGGGAACATTTTTTTGGGTAATAATGCCTTTTCAATTAAAGAATACAGGTGCAACATATTGACGAGCTATGACATTGATATTTCATGATTACATACATAATATTTTGGAAGACTATGTTGATGATATTCTTTACAAATTTTTAATAAGACAAGACAATATAAATTTCCTTCAAAAAATCTTTGAGAAAATGTGAAAATGCATGAGTTTGAATTTGAAAAAGTGTGACTTTGGTGTATATAGTGGAAAACTTCTAGGTTTTATCATATCTCACAAAGGCATTAAGGTGGACATGAAGAAAATTGATGCTATAGTTAATATGCCACCTCCTAGAAAAATCTCTCAGTTACCCACCTTACAAGGAATAATTTAGGCTATACAACCTTTTGTAGCATCCTTAGTAGATCAAACATTACCATTCACACATCTCCTTTGGAAAGATGTTCAGTTTAATTTGAACAAGGATTGTAAATTGGCTTTTGAGAGTTTGAAAGATTATCTTGTCACTCCACCTGTTTTACAACCTTTTATGCAAAACAAACCATTTATCCTTTATACATCAACATCAACCCATGCTCTCGCAAAATTGTTGGCTCAACAAGATGAAAAGGGTAAATCACATCATGTTTAGTACATTACCTGAACCTTGATTAATTACAAGAAACAATACACAACGATAGAAAAACAATGTTTGGATCTTGTATTTACTACAAGTAAACTGAGACATTATTTGCTAAATGCCAAAATACACATGTGATGAAAAAATTTGACCCTTTAAGACATCTTTTCACTAAAAAATATTTATCAGGATGCTTAGCTAAGTGGGTGATATTGTTCACTGAGTTTGACCTTAAATTTTTTTGGCAAAAAGCAATTAAAGGTCAAGCCTTGACCAACCAACTAGCTAATGCTCCTTCCCCTTTAACATTACCTAGTAATGATTCATTCCTTGATGATAATGTGTTGAAAATTGAAGCTAATACATGGGAATTATATTTTGGTCAATCTAAGTGTAGAACTAGCTGCAATCTAGGAGTTATAATAATACTACTCACAGGAGAGCCTATTCCCTTGACTTATTGGTTAAACTTCCTATGTAGAAACAACATTGTCGAGTATGAAGCATTGCTCGCTAGATTATGCACTGCTTTATTTATGGGAGCTCGAGACATTAAGATATTTGGTGATTCACAATCGGTCATTAAAAAAATTAATGGAACATATCAAGTGAAGCATGAAAAATTATCAAAATACAAGGATATTACAATGACTTTGTTAGAGAAGTTTGAATCATTTACGATTGACAACATCCCTCGAAAAGATAACCAGCATGCAGATGCAATGGCAAGTGCGGCTTCCCTTATATCTCCTCAAGATCCTTCAAAAGAATTCACCTTCATTATGCATATAGTTATGAAACCATCAATCAAAGATAAAGTAGAAGTATTATCAATAACCATAAAAGACACAAGTGAATGGTATGATACGATATTTAATTATTTCAAAGATGGTACCTTTCTTGAGCCAACAACTAAGAACATATGAGCCTGCCTTCAAAAACTTGCATCTAAGTATATAATTCTTGTTGATGTGTTGTATCGAAGGTCATTTGATGGTCTCTTACTTATATGCCTTAAAAAATTTGAAATCCCCATAGCCCTTGAACAAGCTCATGTAGGTGCTTGTGGTGGTCATTTTGGAGGAAGAACATTAGTCCAAAAAGTAATCCACATAGGATACTATTGGAGACATATGGAACAAGATTGCTTTACATATGCAAAAAAATGTCACAAATGTCAAGAGCATAGCAATTTGATTCATGCCCCTGCCTCTAAATTTTGAGCTCAAGTTCCTATCTGTCCCTTTATGATCTGGGGTATGGATCTCATTGGAAAAATATCATCTCCTTCCTCTGATAGAAAAACATTCATAATAACCACAATAGATTACTTCATGAAGTGGGTAGAAGCAATTCCCCTTTGTCGAACAATAACTGATGTGATATGTCGTTTCATATTGGAACACATTATTGCTTGCTTCAGACTTCCTTCCACGTTAGTTTCCGATAATGGCACACCATACAAGAAAAATTACATGAAGAAGTTCTTGGAAATGTTTAACATACAACATCACTTTTCAACACCCTACTATCTACAATCTAACATTCAAGCCAAATCAACTAATAGAACCCTTGAGCAAATCTTAAAGAAAACTATTAACAAACATAACAAGGATTGGCACATGCAGTTAACACATGCGCTATGAGACTATCACACGACTGTTAGATTATCCACAGGTACTACACCTTATAACCTCATCTATGGTACTGAGGAAATAATTCCCTTGGAGTTAGAGATTCCTGCATTAAGAATCACTCTTGAAGGATTTATTGATAACAATTCTTATAAGGAACAATGGTTGCAATAGCTTGAAATGCTTGATGAACATCGCATCAATGCTCTTGAGCACATTCAAGCTTACTCTAAGAGAAGGTAGCGTAGCTGCAATGATAATTTAATCCCTCATGTATTCAATAAAGGTGATTTGGTGTTATGCGAGAATCAACGTAACATTAATGCCGACGTAAATGAAAGAGGAAAATTCAGCACTAATTGGTTAGGACCTTATATAATTAATGTAAGTTATGGGTCTGGTGCATACACACTAATAGAATTAGACGACACATCTCTTAAAGAACCTATAAAAAAATTTCATTTGTGTCGGTACTATGTATAACATTCTTGAATAGTGTGAATGATAAAGCAATGGTTTAGAGTTAGTAGATGTAATTATGTGTGCTCTCGTATTGCTTCGTTCTTGAAAAACAATTATTTGTGTGTCTTGAATACTAAAGTAATTATTTAAATTAACTTTTAGATGGTTACTTTAGGTTTCATTCTATTTAAGATAATCCTTTATGTTGTGTTAGATTAGATCCTTAAATGCATTTAATGTTCTTTAATTAGATCATAGGTGCATTTATTTTAACATAGCATACTTAATCATGATGCCGCATCTATGAGAAACTAGAATAATTTTTAATTAGATCACATAAAACATGTTAAATCATGGAGATACTCATTAAATAGTATAACAAAGATTATTTAATCAATCACATTTCCATTTAACATTAAACAAATAAGCATAAATAACTAAGCATAAAATGATCATATATATATATATATATATATATATATATCAAAGTTTTTTGTACATGTGTCATCAATATATACAAAGCTAGCGAGGTCTATAACTTCTAGATCCCTTGGGATTTGGCGCTCACATCTATCTAGAGGCAGTCTATTGTGAGATGGTGGTATGCAATCATGATCGTGAGCCACCAAGTACATTCAGAGCATACTATAAACCTTGTACATGTCCAAGGGCCTCTTGATGATCCTCTACTAGACAATCCCTCCCTACCTATAGTGTAGCTACCTCTGACTAAAGTATTTCAACCTTTACTAGAGCTCGGTATGATTGAACATCCTTGGCAACCTCAACTCAATGGGTGCACCTTCTAACACTCTCATATGTTGTACGTAGTCTAATGTATGGCTCAAATAGCTCTGGATCCTACTCCATGATGGGTGGGGGCACATATTTTGTATTAGAAACCTCCTCATAGATTAATGGTAGCACTATCTCAATAGTTGCCTAACGATAGAGATCATACAAGTCTCTCACAGCCCTTGCAAGATAGGAATCATAAATATAATGAGTACACATCATGATATATATATATATAGAAATAAAATTAAAACATAAAGCATAAGCATAAATAATAGCAGTAAATAAAGTATTATCACCTAGCTCTTTGGTTGGTTGTGTAAAGCCAACCTCATCATGTGTAGGAGGCATGGAGGATGTGCTAGCCTCTCCATGACTATCGGTGCTGGTGTCTGTTGCAACTATTGATTGTAATCTAGTAACATGAGAGGGAGTTGGATCTCCTCACCAATGACCCACTGGATCCTCATCCGCTGCCCTATCACCCTCACTCATCATCTGCTCCTCCTCCTTCCCATCATAGTCAGGATCTGCAACATCGTCATACTCCTCATCTGTCACATTTGTGAATATGTTTGTAGCCCTGACCCATGTCTCCTTAGCTCTATCCTCCTCCTCGTCTACCTAATCTGGGAGTGGCCCTACATCACCTATTAGCTCATCCATCAGGAATATAGGTGTCAACCGTATTGTTTCCCACCACTCCTCATAGGCATCTATGGTACCAGCGTCATTAGTGTCAGAGAATGAAGGCATATCACGATCATCATCATTGAAGTCACTATAGATGACATCATCGATAGTGAACTGTCTAGTATTGTCGGGCCTCTAGGAACTCCGTATTGATCTCCTAAAGAAGGGTCATGCCATGGGTGGTATCTGGACCTATCCAAGCTGTCTCATGACACAATCATAGTAGAAGGGTTGTACTATGTAACCATGACTGTCTATTAGAAATCTTTCCATTTGTAATCTCCTCAGCTGATGAGTCTCATCTAGCCACTGTGATATAAGCTGGTAAGGTTTCCATATGATCTCCTCCTCATCTAGTCAGTCAAATGGAACTCTTCAAAAATGCAAATCCCCATACTACAATAGCTACCTCAATGGATAATTGAATGTGTGAGGACACCCTAGGCCTGATGTACATGGAAATCTTATCGCCTTGGTGCACGTGATATGCTCCAGGCACCACACCTATAGTAGCATACATCATACCATACTATTGACCTAATGGAGTAAAAATAGCCCTAGATCATAATATAAGTGTGCAAGGATGTTGCACCCCTAGGCGTACACAGTCATCTACTCTACCATCCCCTATATCATATGTACTAGTCCTCCCTCTAAATGTGCTTCCTAACCATCAAGGATGAGTAATAGTACTACAGTAAACATCATAATCCATGCAACAAGTGGGGCTTAAGAATATAGTAACATGGCTAGATCGATTTGTGGCCGCATGATGTCATCATGAATTAGACCACCAAGACAATACTGCATATCATAAAGGAGACACTATGAAAAAAAGGGATGCTTTATGAAATTTTTTTTCTAGGGTCCAAAATCAACCTAGACATGCATACAAATCATAAAATAAATGTATAAGGACAAATCTAAGGAAGAAAAATCAACTCACCTGATAATGACGCTCACTCAGGTTACCTGCTCTTGTAAGGCATTTAGTCTCGGAGGCTTGTACTATCATTGGCTCGGCATCTTGAATCACTCTCCACTAAATTCAAGCTATAAGAAGGTAAAAGAAAAAATAAGTTAGAAATTACTTCACTTTTTACTCTTATATAAGTTAAAATTAGGGTTTTTACTATATTATGGTTAAAAAGGTGCCTTTCATTCAAATTAACATAACGGGACCTAGGGAACTCTATTTTTGATGTCATTTGTTGTGTTGGAATCATGATTCTGCTCCTCTCCTCATAAAATGTCTATCATCATGTAGTATGGTACTTGGAAATACCCTACGATATGACTTACCTTATTCGATGTGTTTAGATTGCTAGCTTGATTCCACCTCCGTAATGCAAGCAAAATCAATGGGGGGCATACATCTACCCTCAAATTTGATTTCTAGAAGCTAGCTAAGAGGATTTTTTTGGACAACTAACAAATTCATTTTGTAGGATGTGGTTCCTAAAATTTTGGTTTTGTAGATAGCTATAGTGGGGGCTTCATTCTCCTATATTATGAATAAATCCATATGAGTATCCTTTTACAAAATAAAGTGTATTGTTTAGAGTACTTTAGCTTGCATATGCATGTAGAGTCATATTGGTGCTAAAGTGGGGGCTATATGTGGCAATATAAATTGTACTACCTTCTTGGAGAAAGTACAATCCCTTGCCTAATTTGGACCTTTTTTGGTACCCTTGCATTAATCGCCCTTTAAATCATCATTAATAAGCCCCTAAGACCCATTATTTTGGATCTCGAGGCTTGTTTCAACTAAAGGCCTGACAAAATAATAAAAAACACTCAAAAATTTTACAATACACCTAAAAAATCTAGGGTGGGACTTATATGCCACCTTGGGCATATGAGTCCCCCTAGGTGGGACCCATATGCTAGAAGTGGTGTATGAGTCCCATTTGGGACTTTTTGTAGGGTTTGAGTAGGAAAATCATCTTTTTAATTCAAATTTTTGGTTGATGTTAGCTTTTGAGATCCGAATAATAATAAATTAGGTGTTAGTTTCTATATAAGCAAGCTTATAAGTCATTATTTCATCTAAGAAAGCATTTTCAAGAGTCTTCAAGCATTCTTTCATAAGAGCATTCAAGTTTCAAAAGAAAGCAAAGTTGAAATTTTGGAGTAGCATTAAAGTTTTTTTGTAGGTATTCATGCTCACTTTCATTGTCAAGGGTTGATCATGGCTGTCTATGGTGAATCATGATGGATTCTAGGTCGGGGAGATGTAACTAGCCATCAAACCAAGTCTAATTACTTGTTTCCTAAGTGATTCCATCTTCCATTATCACTCTACATTTAGCTTAAGGAAGGTACAAGCATTATTAGGGCTCATTTGGGTGATTATAGATCTCTCAAAGTGAGTCATTCATCTTCATATTTCATTCATGTACCTCATTCTTGCACATTAGAATAGGCTTGCATTGCATTTCATATTTCCTAATCTTAGACACACTTAAGGTTAGGGTTTACATTCCTATTTACATGCGTATTTCATTTTTCCTATCAAGGTTTAATTACAAAACTAGGGGTTTGACCGAGGAAAACCCCCTATAAAAAATCAAGTCTATACTCTATTTTGTAGGTAGTTTTACAAATTAAGGTCTAGAAATCAATTTGGAAGAAAAGAGCGAGTGTTGAAATGCAGATCTAAACTTTGATTTCTCGAAAAAGTGGAACAAGACTGATATGCTAGAAGTGGCGTATGAGTCCCACTACATGTGTTTTTTCCATATTTTTGTAGATTCAGATACCCTTTTTCCAGAAACTTGTTCCTACCCAGAAATCTAGATTTGGAACTGATATGCCCAAACTGGCATATGAGTCCTAGTAGGTCAAAATTTTAGAATTTTAAGCAATTTAGAGCTCATTCTGAAGTCTCTCCCAGGTTTCTAGGTGCACAATTCTAAGATCTCATTTCTTTGTTTTGATGTTCATGCATTGATATGTCATTTACTTAAAGAGTACATCATATTAGGGTTAAGCATTTCATCTTGAATTGCATTGGTCTTTCCATGCCCTAGCTTGGTGGTTAACCCCTCATTAGTTTACAATAATATCCTAGGACAACCCTATTGCAAGATCTCTTTCTCCTTTACATTAGATCTCTAGGGTTATTCTTGAGTGAAATAATTAGAAAGTGGGTGTGCTCTATGTCCTAAACCAAATGAAAACACCTTACATACCACATTTTCTATTGTTTCAGTACTTCAAACAATTATTTTCAAAAAAAAAAATTAAAAAAGGAAAAATAAAAAAATGATCAGTTTAGGTCATCTTATGTGTGACGTACATGATGATTTTTCAAAACACCAAATATGGCCAATAAAAAATTAACAAAAAAAAAAATTCAATAAAAAATTACAAAAAAATGTGGAAAGTGTGATTAAGTGAGTTACAAATCTTTTCCCCAAAGTATTTAGAAAAATATAATTATTTAGGTCAAAATATGGATGATGCACACATGCATGGTATAGTAAAAATAGTGACTCTTAAATAGTAGTTTTTAGAAATGCCTATTGAAAATCAATTTGTATCATTTGAGTATTAAAATAAATTACATATTTGGAAACTAGACTCCGAGTACTGCATTTTATGATTAGTTATTTTTTTCAAGATTACAACTCTAAGTGCTTCAAATGTGACAAATTCTGAAAATCAGGGAAAACACTTCCACTTTTTGGCCAAAAAATGGACTCAACTTCTTTCCAGCACCCAGTTCTTCAATGTAAATCATAAAGACTATTAGAGATTAGGGAGGTCAAAAAAAAAAATACCACTCCCCACTATGAGTGTAAATTTCTATCAGATTGGTTCTTATTAATCACAAAGGTAAAATGGCTTCATTTATGTTGCTAATAGTTGTTGATAGTTAGTCTAAAATAAATTAGAGAAAAAAGAATGAGGGGTGACACTTTAAAGTTTCAACACCATGAAACACACAAGGATATTGATATTTTACACAATAGAATACCATGAACATATAAATTCATCATGGTTAAAGAATAGGGCCATAAAACCTAGGAGGCCAACAACATAAAAAATAAATGAAATCAATTTGTAAATTGAATTAGCTATGATTAGTCATTATTTTAGGGCACTAGAAAATTTACAAGATAAAGACAGCACTAATAGGGGTAAACCCACAATAGTGGGTTACAATTTTTTGAATGAAGAAAAATTAGAAATTCTCATAAAAAAATTTAAAATGGTTTACCCCTTCTAATGAAGGGGGTTCGAATGAACCACCCCCCTTCTAATGAACCTCCCCTTCTAATGAACCCTCCCCCCTTCTAATGAACCACCCTCCCTTCTAATGAACCCTCTTTTGCACCATATAAGGGGGGTTCGAATGAACCCCCTTCATTAGAAGGGGGGTTCTAATGAACCCCCTTTTTTCACCTTCCCCTCCACCATTTCAAAATTTATGCATTTTTTTGACTATCGAAGCTTCGGAAGGAGGTGCAAATGGAGTCAAATTGATAAACCAAGTTGGATGATTGTAGTGATCGAAATGTGCTTTCCAACAACTATAAATTTAATATATTTTGTTTTTATTTTATATTTTATTTTTTAGTTTTACTGTACATAGGTTTTTCACCGAACCTCAAGTTTGATGAAAAATCATTGTGGAAAAATAGTAAATTTGAGGAAAAAAATTTGAAAAATATATATCCTCTAGGTATTGATGTCCTCGTTCTAACAAAAAAAATAAAATTGAATTTCAATACATACCAAAAAAGTTATGCGTGCCGAAGTGCACCTATGTCTAAATTGTAAATGTTTTGACTTCAAAACTTAATTAAAAAAAAAATATTCAACAAAACGTTATGAAACAAAATGAAACCAATAGATACCAGTGTTAGCAACCTAAATTAAAAAGAATCAAAATTTTATCCTTTGTAGAAAAAAAGTTATGCGTGTCGAAGTACACATCACTTTTAAAAAATGTTGTTTACTATTAAAAACTAGTTATCAAAGGAGACGCAAAAAAAAAACAATTTAATTCCAATTTTTTTAAAAATATATATTTAAAATCTGAGACAAAATCTCACAAATCACTAGTTTACATCATTTTCAAATTCCTAATAGTTTACCTACTATAAATGTCAGAAAGTGAATTTTTCTCGAAAATGTTGATTTCAATGTCAAGTTTGGCCAAAAGTGTAACCCATTATTGTGGGATGACCCATAGAAGAGTGTATGTCAACATTGTGCATGCATGTCAACACTACCAAGGCACAAGAAAACTAATTTACATAATACATGCGTAAATTGAAAGATGAGTTGGCCAAGGTTAAGGAGGAACACAAAGTTGTTATAGATATATATCAAACTCTCTCTTGGGATATGCTTTTATCGACATGGATGCAACCACATAGTTGTTATGGGTATATTAGAATCTCTTAAGATTTTATTTTTTAAGTGTTCACATGGAACTACAAAGGTAAAGACAATAGAGGTACTTTCCATGTCCAAGGGAGAGATGACAACATAATGCATATTAGGAAAAAGGGCTTGACTATAGAAATTTTAAGATTGGATGGGGCCACTAACACCAGATAGATTGTAGGGATAAATATAAATTTGCAAGACCAACTTAGTGCTTTCAAAGAATTGATTAATTATATGATTTTAAATCTAAAGCTTGTAGGCAAGTAGTTCATAGTGAAACATAGGGAGAAGTTTAAAGAGGAACATTGCAAGGCTATAAATTAGATGAGAAAGCTATAGAGGAGAAGAAAAATAAATATTCAGATGAATAAGTGATTCTTTGAAAGAAAGAAGTGTAACCAATATAATTTAAGAAGAAAAGGTGAGTAGTCGAGGGTACAATATCAAATGTTATTTTTTATTTTTTTAAGAGATTGTAGTTCCACATGCAAGGTCTTTGTTGTATTAGTTGGTTGGCCTAAACGGATGAACCCTTGAATTCCACCATTAAAATCTGAGTTGCACACATTTTTGGACAAGCTCTTACAAAGATCTATTTTAGATTTTGATTAAAACAATATTGACACACATTATTGATCTTACATATTATTTTTTTAGTAAAAGAGTAAGAGATAAAAAAAAGTTCTACAACTCATCTTTGATGAATGATCAAGTCAAATCAATAGCTATAACCTCTAATAAATATATAATTAAAGTGGAAAGTATACAACTGTAATTGCAACAATGTGTTGTAAAGGATGATGATACTTTGTAAGTGATTAGGAACATAACAAAGTGGATCAATATGCTCTTTGCATCTAGTATTGCACAATAAGGGGACATTTTAGATAAAATGATTTTGAAGGACATGCTTGAATTTTAACAAGCATATGAAGTTTATGTATAAATATCATAATATGATATTTTAATTCTTATCAATGTGGATTAGGTTTATTCACCATTCTCCCATTTTATCTTGTATACAATGTTCTAAGAACAAAATGCATTATTTCAAATGGGTAAGCATTGATGTCATATTGCAATTCAAATTGTACAATGAACAAATATGGCATGTATCTATAGAATAGGTAGTACAAGGTTTGTCTTGTAGGAGTTTAGGTGAACTCCTCAAACCCCCCAGAATCACCTGCAAGACAAAACTTCCACAAGAGAGAAATGGCAGAAAAATCATGCTATGATTAAGATGCAAGGATGTCAAATTGATTATGACATGACATGATTACAAATGTACAAGATGCCTGAATATATAGGCAAGAAGGAAAACCTAAGATGCATGAGATGTTGCCATGTGTCTTGATCTAACAACATGTGACAACATGTGAACCCTATCTAGATAATTATTAAATGTTGAGATAAGTTTAGAAGGACAACTCATCTTCTAGAAGGAAATTTTATCCTACCAAACAAGGAAGGGAATATTATCCCATTTATTAAATGATTGCAACCTAGAACTAAATGATTTATGACCTAAGTTAGCTTATGCTAGTGTAATAATTAATTAATTAATTAATTAATTACACCAACACCCCATAAGGTGCAACTTAGGGAGGAAAATGCAATGATTATGCAAGATGATGGGTCACCGACTCTTGAGCCATGTTAGGTACCATGTACATGAAGATGCAGAAAAATCTCCCTGCTGGAGAAAAGGGGAAAACCCAATGGGAAAAAAACCCCTCTCCAAAAGGGAGATGAAAATTAAAAAGGATGTGAGATAGGATGGGAAGGATGGAGGACTCCCAAATACCCCCCAAGTACACCATCCGTCACATGGATACAATATATTTTCCCCCCATAGGGAGAAGATAGAAATGCTTCCCATTCCTGATAAGAATTGAAGGAAGGATGTATGTTGATGATGATGTCTTTGAACTCTACTCAAATGTCTCCTTGCCTGAAGATGAAGATGCCACAATCAATGGTGACAAACTAGGACAATGCAGAAACTGATGTTGAACAATATTCAAAGACAAAGATATAAATGCCTGATTTTTCTGAAATGAAAAATGGCCTGCTTATAAAAAAATTTTGCCTCAAAGGACAATTGACTGGGATGATTTTTTGCTTCAAATTGTATGGATAGTACAATTGATTTTGCAAACCCTAAAAATACCTCTGAAGCTCCCAGGTTGATGTATCTGATTTTGATGAATGGGCAGGTGATCCTAGGGTTTCGAGGCCTTCTGAAGACAATGGCGAGCTCGGATCTGACTCAATCTGCTTCAAAAATCAGCTTGGTCCTCGGGTGGAAACAAGTAGCCTTCAATGGAAACCTTCAGCCTGCAAGAATCTTGCACACCAACTTTCTTGATCGAGGGTTGATGTTTCACTAGATAAGCTCTGATTATGGATGCGCAGTACTTGAAGTTGCAGACTTCGATGGAGGACCTTTAAGCCAGGAAAGATAATCAACCACCCAGAAAGTGTTGCAACTAGGCATGCACAATGGAGATTCAATATTGATATAATATTGATATGATAGGTATGATGGAGACTTGATAGCCCCCCTAAATGAAGTGTCCTCAAAACCACTAAAAGAAATATGAAGCAAATCCAATGGTAGATGCTGAAGAAACCTCAAGTCCTGAATGAAATGACAGGGAAGAAGTCTCAGATAAGAAATTTGAATAGAGGAGTGATATCCCCTCAAGAATGTCCTCCAAACCTGTAGAAGTAGCCATGTCAGTGATACCTAAAACGAAGCCATCCTATGATTGCAAGTCTGGAAAACTGAATGTGTTCTGATGAATGATGATAGTGGAAGTCTCAATCAATGAATTTGGACAAGGAATCATTGAAGGTGAAGGGATACCAACTGTCTCTGATGAAGAAAAAGCGCCGAAAGGAACCTTGTCAACCTCTTCGGAAGGATCAAGGCAATCAACCTCCTGCACAACAATATCATCATAGGGAATTTGATATGAAGCATGAATACCTTCACTCGGATGAGGAACTATACCAAATATATGAGGCAATAAATGGTGGCAGATCTCATCTCGCCATTGTTGATAGTTACCCTTGTGCAACATAACCAAATGAGGAGTATATGCAAGCCCCATAATGAACTTTCTCCAAAAAATATAAAGACAAATGACCTTCAACAACAAATAGAAGCTTCAAAATATGATATGCAGCTAAAGTGATGCTACCCAGATCAAAAAATATTTTTCCAAGCTTTAGGATGTCCAAGTTATTGAACAAATGCACCAAACTGAAAAAATCAATGCAAAAGTACCTGGTGCTAAAACTGATTAAGGGATCTGGACTGATGAAAAAAACTCTGAAATATCTCCTGAATGCCGCTAGAATTTTTGGATTTCGACAATCTTATGCGAAGATATTGGCCGTTGAGTCCAATGTGGAGGATTGACTTCAGTTGACTGTAGAATTTTTTTGTGAGCAAAATTTCACAGAATAGACGCCACCACTGGAAAGTAGACAAAATTATCTTTCCAACGATATCTTGATTGTCAATTTTCAATACCATGGCCAAAAGTTATGATTTTTTCAAAAAAACTGAATTTAGCTTGCAGGAAATAGGTTTTCTAGCCAAAACAAATTCTTTTGATTTGATTTCTGCGAAATCTGTTCATAATGAGTGGACAAAAACAGAAACCCAAAAATATTTTGAAGCTAATAACAAAACCCAGAAATGGATTTTTGATCCAACAAGCAGAAAATGAAAAAAAAAAATTAAAACCTTCAACCAGAGAAAAATGACGCGCGCCAATTTTTGTTCAGTGATTTTCTCCAGATCCGTATAAGATATCAAGAATCTAAAAAATACCCAGTTCAGATTTCGACCCCGTCTCAAGAATCTAAAAAATACCCAGTTCAGATTTCGACCCCGTCTACAAAACCTAGAAATCATTTTTCACGGAACTGAGTGGAAGCTGAATTTCCTAAAAGCAAAATGAAACGGCTTTAAAAAAAAGCTGCTTGCATCCAACAAGACTTTCATGCCAAAAATGATCTCTTATATTTGAGAAAAAGTCTGCAACACTGAAGCTCTGATACCATGTAGGAGTTTAGGTGAACTCCTCAAACCCCCCAAAATCACTTGCAAGACAAAACTTCTACAAGAGAGAAATGGCAGAAATATCATGCTATGATTAAATACCAAAGGATATAGGTGAATTATGACATAACATGATTACAAATGTACAAGATGCCTGAATATATAGGCATGAGAAAAAACCTAAAATGCAAGAGATGTTGCCATGTGTCTTGATCTAACAACATGTGACAACATGTGAACCCTATCTAGATAATTATTAAATGTTGAGATAAGTTCTAGAAGGACAACTCATCTTCTAGAAGGAATCTTATCCCACCAAACAAGGAAAAGAATATTATCCCATTTATTAAATGATTGCAACCTAGGACTAAATGATTTATGACCTAAGTTAACTTATGCTAGTGTAATAATTAATTAATTAATTACACCAACATATACCACATGTATATATAGGGATATACATAATGCATGGGATTATAATATATTATGGATGCTTATTGGGACTTACATTCTATCATAATTAATTCTCAATATGCACATGAGAATATTGTAATATAAATGAATAAATAAGGTGGTATATTTGAAATATATGCATACATAACCCATGACTATAATACTTTTAATATCCATATTCTATTGACCTATGTGGAAGTGTTCATTGTTTATTTGCATGTGAGTTAATTGTAGTGTTTACTTGTAGATTGTAATGTGTGTCACAACAAAAAATCAAATGGCAAAATGTACTTCAAACAAGACTCTATAAAATATTAATACTTGAAGGAAATGCTTGAATTTGCGCAAGTATATGGGGCTTATGTATAAGTATTATAATACGATTTTTTAATCCTTACCAATATTTATTAATTATATTCCTTGTTTTCCCATTTAATCTTATATAGAATATTCTAAGAACATAACATATTATTTACAATTAGAGAACATTGATGTTATACCTAAGTCAAATTGTACAATGCACAAGTATAGCATTTATCTATACAATAGATAGTGCAAGGTTTGTACCACATGTATATATAAGAATATAAATAATGCATGAGATTATAATGTATTTATGAATGCATATTTGGAATTACATTGTATCATAATTAATTATCATTATGCACCCGATAATATTGTAATGGGAAAGATATGTATACATACCCTATGACTGCAATACTTTTAGTATCCATATTCTATTGATCTATGTGGAAGTACTCATTCTTTTCTTGAATTATTAATCTATATATGAGTTAATTATAGGGTCTACTTGTAGATTGTAATGTACATCATAAATTGCTTAGTCTTAAACCATTACTATTTTATTTTTTTATTATATGAAACATTTTCCATTGATCATAATACCAAAAAGTCTTACAAAATAAATATTAATGTACATTCTATGAGAGACAATGTTTATATATGTGACTACAACTAAAACATTGTTTGAGCTTTCAAGTGAGAGACAATATATATATGTGTAACTGCAACTAACAAATTGTTTGAGTTTTTAAGTGAGAAACGATGTATATACAGGCTCTGGAAATATTACTGATAAAAAATATGCTTTCTTTTATAATGCTCGAGCATATGGCTTGAT
>VDFB02197558.1:0-18886 GCA_007258455.2 Sequoia sempervirens | reverse complement strand
TTTTCAAAATTGAGGTATTTATGAAAGTCAATTGATGTTGTTGCACATTTCTGGTGTCAATTATCTATTGAATTTAATGAAAGTAT
Organism: Sequoia sempervirens; assembly: GCA_007258455.2. Classification (NCBI taxonomy): domain Eukaryota; kingdom Viridiplantae; phylum Streptophyta; class Pinopsida; order Cupressales; family Cupressaceae; genus Sequoia; species Sequoia sempervirens. Next base: position 18,800 of record VDFB02197558.1, on the reverse strand, counting down.
TGCTAAGCTGTCTCCAAGATGGGTTCTTTCTGATTGTTTAAATTGATATAACAAGTTTATATTCAATCTACCGCCAAGTATTACTTGTTGTATCCGTGCGGTTAATCAATTGGTTCTTTCAAGCAAATATTAAATCCTTTTAGTTGTTCATAGTAATTAGAGAGATTCATCTAGATTATTAAAGTAGATCTTAGTAGTTACGGTCTTGCATGTTTATACAACTTGTAAAGATGGTATATGCTAGATAATTTGAGTTTTCTCTAGAGAAGTGTTGCTCATCTTGATTTCATTTGACCTCGATAACAATAATAAGGCACTAATCTTTGCATTTCACTGATTCTTTTAGTTTCTTTACATCCTAAGTAATCAAATTCATCTTTTAGGATTTAGATTAAGAAGATTGCTATTGCTATTTATACCAAGTTTGATTTCATTTGTTCACTTCCATATGCTATTGTGGACAAATCACTGTAAGTGAGATAATCATAAATCAAGTCTGCTTCATTCAGAAAAGGTACACCCACCTAGGTTTAACAGCACTTGAAGAGTAGAAGGTTAAATTCTTTTGACCATGTCTATTACCCTGAAACATATCAAGAGATTGGCAGCCTCTTGAGGCATCCTACCTGCATTTTTGAGAGCTAACACACCTAATACAGGAGATTCAACAAGAAATGAGGGGAATGAAAAAATGACCAACATTGGAAGGAAAAGTGTCGCTTGGCCAAGGGTGCCCATCTTTTTGAGGGATCAAATGAAGGTTTCTAATCAAACAATACCTAAGATGCTTTTCTCAGTTTTGATCAGGCTTCACAATACACCTGTCAATGGGTTAATCTGAGTTGTTAAACTGTCGGAATCACGAGTCAAACATGAGGTTAAATCTTGGTCAAAATGTCAAGGAAAAAAGCAAAAGCGCACATTTTTGTAGGTGTGCCCAAGGTTTTGGAGCCTTGAATGCAATCTTTGTAGTGATCTCATGTATTCATCTTGTCTGTGTTACATCCAACTTTCCATTGCATATCTTAGTTAGGTCAAAAGATGAGTCAGCAGCTTGTAGCTGGAGGTTAAGTATTATTTTATCCAGATGGAAAAATGGCTATCTCTGGGAACAAAAGTGCCCCTGGAGGCCAGGGAACCCTTGTTTCTCAACCACTAGATGATGTTTTTAGGAGAATTGTTCTCTTTGAGCTCTTGTGCATAATGGATCCAGCTCCGTAATGAGCCATCTTGTCAGTTTTGAAGTTTTTCTGAATGTCGGAGGATGCGAGATGAAAGGAGGTTAAAATTGCCTTCAAAATGATGAAAATTTGACTAAGTTTGAAGATAAAAGTGCCCTTAGAGGCCAGGAGAAGCCTGATTTTTGAAGCCTCAAATCTTAGATTTAGGTTTTGTAGCCTCAAGGGAGATTCTTGTCTGTTTTGATCCTTCTCTTCAATGGAACTATCATCCAGTCTTTTTGGTGTGTCAGTCAATTGGAATCAGTGGTTGAACATGGGATCCTATGAGGTTTGTGAAGTGAAATTTTCATGAAATTGGTTTAGTCTAGAGAGTGACGCCTAAAGTCAAAGTGTTGACTTTTGAACTCAAGATGACTAAGCGCCCTATAATAGTGGGATTGATAAATTTATTTAAATGTTATTTAATATTTAAATATTTTGAGTTTAAGTGAAAGTATATTGCTTGCAAAAAGGGACGATTTTGTTTTGCATGCTAAGTTAACTAAAAGTATCAAAGATGGTGCCCTAATTAGGGTTTATTTCACATTCAGTTAACTATTTTGAGTCCACCTAGATAAATTCATATTTTATATCAGCATAATTATGGCATTCACTTACATCCACCTGAACACAACTAATTAAAAAAAATCAATAAAGATAATTTCTTCACCAAAATGTACAGGAAATAAATATTTTTCAAATTATAGTTTTACTGTGGATTTTAGACTTGCAATTATATAAATCAAAACAACTTACTGTGTATAGTACTACATACAAATCTATTGTACCTCGATATATTGTTTGCACAAATAAAATGCTTCTATATAATTCTTTCAATCATCTTGCATTTGTTTGAAAAAAAATATTGACTCAAGAATACTTCAGATGAGATCTTTTGCTTCAAACTTACAATTGCTTCAAAGTTACAATTTTCTTGAAAGGTTCTGGAGTTTTGCTTTACACCCACCAATTGCATTTGCTTCAAAGTTTCTAAATTCTTTTCAACAAATCCATTTTCTAGAAATGCTACAATCATTGTAGTTATTGTTTGATGCAAGAGCGATGTTACAAGTGCTAACAAGCAAGTAACTTAAGAGAATGAACAATAGGTGGTTGGGTGAATGTGTCAGAGTACAAGTATACTCCATACAAAATTTTGTCATATGCTACAAGCATTAAATGTTCATTCATATAATTTGCTACTGGTTCTTGCTGGGATAGTACTAAAAACGTAATTCACTTTATTTGTGCTTTGGGAAAAATAGATAAACTATATAATATTTTTGTAAATTTCTTATACACATATTTTACAGTGCTTTACAAGCAACTTTTCCTGTAGTTTTCCAACTAGAAATTTTTGAATGGTTCTTTTTATTCTTGCCCCTTTTTTAATAATAAATGGAGGATCTTTACCTGATAAAGTTGCAAATTACATTCAAACTTTTCAAATTGTAAAATCAGCCAAATGACAGTACTGGACCATAAAATAATACAGGTTACATTTTTACTTATGTCAGAAGGAATTGGAATTGTAAAATCCTCGAAATAGCAATATTTACCATTATATGTTTGTTTTTCTATAAATTTCATATTTATGTTTATGTTAATACAAAACATGCTTTTGTAGAACTGCAATAATCCTTACCTTCTTCTTAAACTATTATATTCTCAAATTTAAAATCATTGTCTGGCATGTACCTTGCACTATCATGCTTCCTTCAAAACATCAGCAATTTCTATGTATATAAAATTTAGACAAAACACTAGCATAAAACATTTTTATCCTCCAATTTCTATTTCCTTTACTCTTTTCAAATTAAAGCTCTTCGGTGTACCCATTGCACACATGTGTGTAATTATTAGTTTACAAGGTTACAAAATATTTAGATGACTAGATTTTGCATTTCAGTGCACACTTTGTTGTATAAGCTATCCAAAATGATAGATGATGAGTGTGGATTTAAGTTTGCTACTATATTTTTTTCCAAAAAATTACAAATTTAAATACAAAATTATTCACAAATTTTTTTAGAATAGTCTATGAAGAGTGAAACTAAGTTTATTTTATTAATTAGATCTGTAATAGTTATATTTAGTTTTGAGATACAATTACATGAGTTGTTTATTTTTTATATTACATGTTACTCTTTTAAAAAAAAAAGTTTAAGGCCTTGTATTTCCTTATAAAATGTAAATAATTTTTCATTTATTCTACTTTAAACACATTAAGCGTATAATTTTGTTTAAGAAGAAAACTTATAAAGATTTAAAATGTAAGTCGTATTTATTAAGTAAAATATAAATACAATAAATAATATAAAAATATTATATATATTATATTATTATATATTTTTAATATAAAAGAAATATAATTTAATATCTAATATAAACATATAAATAATTTATATATATATAGATATATCATATAATTTAAATATAAATATAATAAATTATATTATAGTATATAATGTAATATAGATTTATAATATAATTGTATTTATTATTATATATAATAGTATAAAGGTTATATCATTATTATTATAAAAACTATATGTACTACATATAATGAAATAAAAATATAAAATAAAATTAATAATATTAATAATAATAATATTTTAAAAATGACCTATCAATTGACCTTATGTATTACACAAATATATACCTAAAAAGAAACCATATTTTTTCCTACTTGACCTTCCACACAGCTCTTTGTGTAAATTCCATTGCACTCCCAAGGTGTGGATTGCTAGCTAGATAAATGTGTGGCACAAAGCTATCATGATGTGTCTTCCAATCCATACAATACCATGCACTCTTGTCGTGAGAGTGTAATATAGCAGGTATTCATTGCAGGAATACAAGGGTATTTATTTTGTAATTAAAACTTTTTTTTAAAAAAGGTAATTTTGATTTATTGAATCTATTAGATTTTGCAGAATGATATATTATGATCTTATGTAGTGATATGTTTTTACAATAATATTAAAAAATAATTTGATTGATTTTAAATTTATAATATAAATAGTCCTCTTTAATTTTTGAAAATTCATTTAATAAGTTCGTCAAAATTTTGAAATTTCAAAATTGATATTGAAAGGAAAGTTCAAAAGATTTTAAAATCACAAAAATACAATGTGGTGAAAGTTAGGAAAGACACAATATTTACAATAGGAGAAACCAAAAGAACAATTAGAAAGTTCTAAAAAAATTCAAAAATGTGACATTGTAAAAAGAGGTTATAATTTTTGCATAATTTTTGAAAAGGCTAACTAAAGGTTAGAGAGTTAGCAAAAAGCTCAAAACTGTGAAATTCATTATAAAAGAAGGGTTAGCAAGTTAAAAAGTTCACCAAAAGTCTAAATTTCCAAAATTCATTATTGTCTGCAAGTTTAGAGGTTTGCTAACCTTTTGAATCTATGAAAAGTGACAAAACCATCATTTCATCGAGCTTTTTTAGAGTTTGTGAACCCTCCTTTTATACAACACTCCTAATCTGAGTTGTTTCAAGCATGGAAAATGGGATTCTTCTTCAAATGGGTGCGTAAATTATTCGATAAAATGTTTTGAAGAGATACAGTTGACTAGAATCCATGATCGCAGGATGTACAAGTCTTAAAAGCTTACAAGGAAATACAATTAGTAGATGTGATGTTGAATTCCACAACCATTGCTAATGTCTCCCACACCCACACTAAAACAAGAGCTTTGAAACAAGGTATAGATGCCCATCAAAGTATAATCAAAGGGATGTTTGTTAGAAACTATATTTGCAGTTGCTCTAGTAGATTTATATGAAAAATGGTGAAATGTGAACTCCAACAAAGGTTTTATGAAAAAAATCATGTCAATGGTATCACAGGTGTTGTTCCTTTGTCTCATGGACAACCAGGACCATTGACCATTTTGAAATTATCCAAGATTCAAGTGGAGGAAAGATGACTTCTATTAAAGGGCTTGATTTGCCTTTGTTTGCAATGTAGATGAATTCAAAGCTAGCTAGAGAAAGATTTCGTGCAACACCTCAAAATAACGGTGGTAGTGGTGTCAAGGATTTAATGGACAACATGGGCCCTAGAAGATTGGTGGAATGGGAGATTTGAAGTTAGGAGAAGTTGCTTGATACAACACCTCCTATTTGAGTGAAGCCATTGCCATTTCAAAGCTCCAAACAACCAATGGAAATTTCAAAGAAAGATTGTAATGGAACGTTCTCAAATACAGATACTACTTATCACATTTTTTCCCAATTCAAAGAAGCACCCTAATTAAGTCCTCTTCATGGCAATTAGCAAATGTAAAGCTAGACTCTGCTACCTTTGTCAACTTGTTAGGAAAAGGTGTGTTGTCCACATTGCATAATGTTATAATGTAATATTTTTATTATTTGTGGTATACCTAGGGGATCAAGGGATGTGTGCATCCCATGGGCTAGCATTCTTAGTGCCACTTTATGTGTTGTATGTAACATTGTGAAAAATATTTAATGTGGGGTTGCACATTGGAGAAAATTTTAATATTGGGAAAACTTAGTACCAAAATGTGAGGGTTAAGGTAAGTGCAAGAAGTTGAGTACATGAAATGAAGTTTTTGCCTTTAGCCAAAAATGAAATTGGGCTTGAAAAGGGATCCTGTTTACCATCAGGATCCTAAGCCTAAATTCTAAATGGGATGTCATTATTTAAAAATTGAGATCCTGATCTTTACAAAATGGGATCCCATTTTAAAGTTGTATTTTTTTTAAAAAAAATTGAAACTCAGACATTAACAAGCTTGAGATCCCAATTTAACAGAGACATCATCGACGATGACAATGACCTCTGATCTCCAGGTACACCTCCACCTACATTTATCTGTGTTTTTTTTATGTTTTTTAGTGTTTTTTTGAAATTTATAAGACAAAAGTACCTGTTTTAGCATGATTTTTTTCAGTTTAATTAGCATTTTATGTATTTTATTTAGGTCTAATAAGAGAATTTATAATTTGTAGAGGTAGAATAAAAAATGAAATGAAACCCCAGAACTCAAAATCATCCTCCTAATCAGATCTCAAGAACAAATTTTAGCTTTGAAATCTAAATTGTTCAATCAAACAAAAAAAAATTCATTTGAAAAACCCTAAATTGAAAGAAAACAAGAAAAATTGCATTGAAAATCTTAATTTGAAATGAAACAAAAAATTGCATCAAAACCCTAATTTTTTCTTCAAACCCTAAATTGAATTCAAAAATTTTTTGTTGCTAAAACCCTAAATTGAAAACAAACAAAAAATTTGCATTCAAATGAAAACCGTGATTTCAAGCTCAAGAATATTTGATAATGGAAAAAATTGATTTGCATTGCTTAAACAATTCAAATTGAACATTTGAATTGTAAATTAGGGTCCTTGATATTGACAATGAAATATAGGATTTGATAAATATTATATATTTAAATGTGTATTCATCAAGAGACACAATCAATTAAATGTTATGAATATAGATATAATTAGAATAGAAAACAATATGTTAAACTTTACTGGTGGGACTAGTGGATTGTTACAATTGATAAATTTTCAATGTTTGTTTGCAAATTTAGCTAGCAAATTCCTAAATATTTGTACAATCAATTTCCAACTATCACTTAATTAGATAATATGTGCATTCATTTCTATTTTATGTTTTTATCTCTCTTAGTCATGCCTTGTTTCCATTTCTTGTTTACATGTGTTGTCTCTTGTCTTTCGACAATCTTAACTCTCATTCTAGTCAATTAGTTGTTAATTAGGCTTCTAACTTTTAGTCTAAAATCTCAATTTGCACTAATAACCTAGACACTAAAATAATCTAAATATTTTTCTTTTATTTCTTTTAGGTTCTTTCAATTACAAACAATCCAAAATAAAATAAGATTCAACATTAACTAATTTTATATCATAAAATTCATTTAAGTGGGAATATCTAAACTATATATATCTATATATATATGTGTGTCATTTTGTCCTAGGACCAAGTTACTACATAGATCCCCTTAAACCATCTTATCATCCTAAACCATAAACCAATGTCTTAAGGGTTCCTAATATTACACTTTTTAAGGGATCAAAGAAGTTGTCAAAATTTGGTGAAGTTTCCCAAGGCAACCAAATTTAACAATAATAAGATCATGCAAGATTATAATATGAATGAGATTTCATGAGAGGTTGGTCAACCAAAACAAGAGCTATCTCAATCAACCATTCCATAAGAAAATGTTGTTCACTAACTTGTAAGTCCATTATTCCAAGGGCCACCCAAACTTCACCCTAAGTTCCCTAAACCCTAAACCCTAAAGCATTCATTTTGTCAGACCTTTAAATGAAATTTGTTTCCTTTGGGAAACTCACAAATTTTATTCCTTAATTTAAGCCATGTCATTTTGTCCTAGGAACTTACTACATAGATCCCCTTAAGCAATCCTATTACCCTAAACCTTAAACTCTAAACTCTAAACCATCATTTTGACCTAGGACCTTAATGAAATTTGGTTGCCTTAGGCAACTTCACCAAACTTTATTCACTTAATCCATGTCATTTTTTCCTAGGACCTTACTACATAGATCCCATTAAGCCATCCTATCATCTCTAAACTCTAAACTCTAAAACCGTGAAAACCCTTAAATCCATCATTTTTCCTAGGCCCTTAATGAAATTGGTTGCCTTGGGAAACTTCATCAAATTTTATTCGCTTAAGCCATGCCATTTTTTCCTAGGACCTTACTACATAGATCCCCTTAAGCCATCCTATCACCCTAAACCATAAACTGATGTCTTAAGGGGTCCTAATATGACATTTCATATGGATCAAAGAAGTTTTTAAAATTTGGTGAAGTTGCCCAAGGCAACCAAATTTAACAATAATAAGATTGTGCAAGATTATAATATGAATGAGATTTCATGAGAGGTTGGTTAGTCAAAACGATAGCTATCTCAACCAATTGTTCCACAAGAAAATGTTGTTCACTAACTTGCAAGTCCATTATTCCAAGGGCCAACCAAACTTCACTTTAAGTTCCCTAAACCCTAAACCCTTAACTCTAAAATCTAAACCCTAAAACCCCTAAAGCATTCATTTTTTCCTAGGCCTCTTTAAAATAAATAAAAATTTCCTTTGGGAAAATCCACTCAAATTTTATTCTCTTTAATCCATGTCATTTTGTCCTAGACCTTACTACATAGATCCCTTTGTCATGCTTGAATTTTTCAATAGAAAAACCTAACAATTTTTTTTATTTTTTATTTTTTTCTATAAGTCAAGAAGTTGGTTAACACTCAAAGAACTTGAGATGTAACACTAACATGAGCATGAGTGATACACTTTGGATGAAGTCGCTTTACTGTTCACTGACCATATTATTATTAATAAAAATTTCTTAAGGATAATAATATTGAGGCATCGTCCAATATAATTTTAGGCATTAGAACTATTATCTCCTTCCCCACCTTTTACCATTATTATTGTTGTTGTCACTACAATATTTATTAAAACCTCACTTGAAATGATATAATAGTTATAACGAACAAGATTACAAATATTGCAAGATGATATTTATTTTCCTATGTTGTCATTACCCTAATTTACCATATTTTGATTATATTAATTTAGCACTATTCTAATAATAATATTAGGCACAAGCTTAATAGTAGTGTTATTAATTAACCACAATCATGTTAACAATAATTTAATCACATCTAATTTTATTTTATGACTTTCTATATTATTTTCATTGGGTATTAATAATATTCATAATTATTTTACCAACTAATAAATCTCCACTACTATAATAATTATATTGTTGATTTCACATGGCTAATTATAATCTTTATCCATGTTATAATATTTTATTATACTATTTTAATTTAATCTATTTAATTTTCCTTAGGGTTTGATACAATACCAATATTTAATTTGTCACTGCATGGAACCCCAAAGGAACTAATAACAATGGAACAATTTTTTTTTTAAGAATATAATAAACATACTTAAGTATTCTAATATAACAATATACTAAGTTGCATGACTAATTCCATTGGGGTACACGGGGTGACATTATTATACTAACCCATAACCATATTCATAACATATGCACATGAGACAACGAAAGATACTAAAAGATATGAAGCATTTATATTACCATAGATATAACACAACTTAACACAACTATTACAACTGATCGTTCCTGAATAAATACATGGCTTGAATATACATTACATCCAAATGATAGTAAAATACAACTGTCTGAAAATACATCTCAATAACCACATATACAATTTACAACAAAGTCATCCCCAACACATGTGTGGAGATAATACAACAATGAATTACATCCTAAGCATAACCTATCAAGTACAAAGAATTACTGGATCACCAACATCTTCCAAAATCCTGCAATAAAAGATATAGCTGCAACAGAAAGGGAAACCCAACGGGGTGCGAAGCACATTCCACCCAACCACCCCCGTACTGAGAGTAGACAAGGAAGGGTCCTCGACCAAGCACGCCTAAACAATCACAAGACTTACTCAAAAGAGACAACTTGTAACATCAGCACCACCTAGAGAAATCTCACAACAAACTAAAAGGCAACAACAATATCACTTCTCAACGTATCAATAACCACCTTTCCAAAATACAACTAATCACACTCTACAAACATCAATGAAACTCAAGACATAATATCAAAGACTACTTCCAACAATAACCAAAGACAAATCAATAAATCACTTAATCACAACAGACACAATATCACTTAACATCTACAATCACAAAGTCAATTAACAACTACAAACACAATATCGCTTAACACGAGGTTACAATGCTTCCAGAGAACAAAGATCATGAACATCGCACAATAACTGATTAACTGTCGACATAGGAAGAGTGTCATGCATAAATTGCCATGAGTTACCCTAGCTCAACCTTCCTAGGCTACCGGACCCCCATCCTGGGTTACCCTAGCTTGCCTCTACCGGCCGCCGGACCCTCACGCAAAACTATGTGTCCCATCTCATCTCGAGCCTTATCATTCACTTGCTTCACGAGAGAGACATTCTTTTATCTTTATTAGTGTGAAAGCCCCCCATTTATTTCTTTTAAATTATCACTTAATTAAACTTCTAGGTGAGTTACCCTGGCGCCCCTTTGTGTGCTGGACCCCCACAAAGAGCCACTCTCCTATCGACAACACACAAGGTACAATACCATAATAAGTAACTTAGACAACATAACCTCCTTAAACTAAATTTAGGAAACAAACACAAACTCACCCTAAACACTAGAGGGAAATCAGCATAAATCCTACTCCTTCCTGCTGAGGAACAAATCACATTACTCCCCTCTCCTATTCCCAAGGAGGCAATAAAACTCTGTCAGGAAACCGGGTACAACATAATAGTACAATACATCAAGGCGATTCACAAAATGAACCTCTACACCAAACACCCCACTCTAGAAAACTTCTCTGGAAGACTTACATAGACCTTTAATCCCATTTGCCCGACACGGAGAATAAATAATCTCAAGAAGAACAATTACATTTAACCAAAGCCACAAACAAATTAAAATGAATAATAATTTTCATCCAATAAATCATTCAATTACACGTGAAGACTCATTTCAAAACAACACAAATAAATTTATTTCAACCTTCACAACTAACTATAATCCTATGAACTTTAAAATTAACCAAGCAATTTACTTATAATTACAAAACTTTATTCCCAATTTCAGATTAAACTAAAATACAATAACTTGTAAGAATTATCATATTAAAACGTAATCACAGTATATATAAATCTCGAAAAAGCATTCCAAACAATTCATTATCTAATTTTAGGGTTTCCGCGAGACACAAACCCGATCAAAAGAAAACCACAATAGGTTCAATGAAATCTCAAAAATGAGCAAACAACGCTACACAATTCATTCCAAAATATAATAAATTTCGGCAATAAAACAAATCAATTATTTGAGAATGTTCAATTAATTAACACATAGTTTATTTCTAATTCGCACCCTTACACTATAACATTGCACTATTCAATTTATTTAAAAATCACATAACTTATTCCTAATCTTCTCAATTTCACTATAATATTATACTTGTAAAAATTATCATGTTAAATTTATAATCTCAACATATATTTACATAATATATACATATATATATTTACGCATATACCCACACACTTATATATATATAAATATATAATAAATTAATTAACACATCTATTAAAATCCTCCTTTTAAATCATATAAAAAAAATATATAATAATAAATAAAATAATTAACAAATTATATATATATATAAAATGATATATAATATATAAAACTAAAAAAAATGCACTAAATTTAATTTAAAAACAAATTTATTGAACAGCACGGATTCCGGGCAAAGCCCACAGTACTATGTACTGTGGGCAGTGGGGGGGTACGCCCTCGGCTGCTGTGCGCAGTCAGTGGGGCTGCGTACAGCCTCCACTGGGGGCCGTGCCCACCCCCAACAAACATATAAATTTAATTTAATTTAAATTTTATTGTATTTTTTATTTTATTTTTATTTTACTTTATTTTATATATACCATTCATATTATTTAATATAAACTAGCACGAATTTAAAAAAACGAATTTGCTCAGACACAGGAACCGAGGCCCGACCCAGTGTATAGGCATATGAATATTTATTTATTTATTTATTTTGTTTGCCCAAAACATATTATTTAGATATATATATATTTTTATATTAAAACTTAATTCATAGGAAAAATACAGAAGAGATTATAAAAGAGTCATGAAATTAATTAAATAAATTATATTCAATTTCTGCCATATAAAATCTACAATAAAGATGACTCTTATTTTAATCTCATGAAATAAAAATACAGAGATACATAATAATTATAAAATGTATTTAAATAACCCAATAGTAATGTCACACAAATATGCATACCAAATTTAGTTTAAATACATATAGGAGTATATACATATTTTCAACAGAGATTCAGAAAAATAATAATATAAACAAATAGATTTTACGAAAGACCCAAAATAAATATGGCACGTAGTTTCAACAGTAACACGATTTTTTTATTTCAAACACAATAAATTTCTCGACTAAGTTATATTGAAGAAATTTAAAATAGGTTGCACTACGTTTCCTACAGAAGGTTTCAAGGGTTTTACTACAAATGAGTTTTCAAAACATAAGACTTCATTCAAACAATTTTCAAAAACATAGCAACCAGATTTGTTTCAGATCAACCAAGTATCCAAAAATTTAAAAGAAGAAAACCTGGAGTCCTTCGTCTGAAGAAGAATCCCTTCTGCAGCCTCCTCACGACCCCCTCCTGCAGCTCTCTTTTCTCGATCCTCTACCTTCAACGTTCTTCTGAACAATCTTTCCTTTCCATCTCACAATAATTTTTTCACAATAATTTTTCCCAGCAAATCCTCAAAACCCAAATCTATATTTTTTTCCAGATCCCCACAATGTGAGTAAAACTTGTGTGTGTGAATCATCCCCTCATAAAAATAATAAATCAAAGATAAAGAGCAATAAAGCCCTTCTGCTTTCTTTTCCAAAAGGCCTCTTTTCTTATTGGTCCTTTTCCGACTTTTAAAAGCTCACACATATCTAAAATTGTAATTAAAATAATTTATTTAATTCAGATATTATCCTCACATGATTTTCTAATTTAATATTAATAAAAAAGATAATATCCAATTATTCTCAACAATATAAATTTAATTATAATTATTTGCATTTTTAATTAATTAAATCACTTTTAATTTACAATATATTTAAATTTAATATTTTTCTAACTCTCAATTAAATCAAATAACAATGCAACATTATTTAATTATTTTATGAAATACGATTAATTAATTAAACACTAACCAAGAATTAAATAATTACTCAACAGTCAAACTACATACAAGACAAAATACCATAACACAACACTCAATAAATGCATAAATCCGGACTGGACGGGACACTCAAGCCTACTCCTTTTCAACATTTACCCATTGCTAATTTATCATTACTTTGTCTCCACAAGTTGTGTGGAATTGAGACTTATTCCCTAACTCATCCAAATAAACGTACAAGTAGCAAATGTATATATATAATCAAACATACTATCACTTGGTATGAATTGCAGTGTAGCAGGGCACTCGTGAACGAGTGATGCTACACTGTCCTCTCACCTAATCTATTCTAATAATTACAATATCAACGACGAACTAACATTTCTAACCAAATTGATCATAAGATAATGTGATTACTTAACTACTGCATCATAACTAATCATTAACCATCGCATTATAAAATAATACTGAATTAAATAACATCACCATAGAATCATCATATTGACATATAAACATTAATGAAACACTATTTGAATAAACAATAATCCAATCAACACACAGAGTATCATAAATCATACTAATAATGTCACATGCAACAATTAACTAAACTACACATCCCCACACACGAAGTCGGTGACTGAATCACCAACACAAATCAGTATCATGCTAACACACAAGAGAAACCAATAGTAGCAATTAGTATTAGAAATATGGGGGTATTAAGAATTGATGGTTAATATTATTTATTTTCCATGACATTCACAATAGTAAATTCTCTAAATCATCATATTTAAATTCACCTCGTTAAGTAATTAATCTTTTTTTGTTCTGTTTTTTTTTTTCTATGATATTTACAATGGTAATTTTCAATCTTATTTATATTTAGTAATCTTTATCCCCAAGATATTTACAATGGTAATTTTCAACCATATTTGAATTTACTTCTCAAGTAATTAGCGGTTACTAGTAATCTTTCTTTATTCCTCACATTTAAATTTACCTTTTAACTAATTAATGAGTTCCAATAATATTATTTTATTAGCCAAATTTTATTATGATTAATATAATTTTATTATTCCCTTAAAATTATATTATAACATCTTCTAAGATTTGATAGTAAACCCAATTTAAATTTATATTACACACTCAACATTTATGTTGTTCTCATAAATAAAATCTCCGACCACCTCATATTATTATCATATACCATTTTTAATGCCGTCATCCCCGTATGCTAATTTATTTATTTATTTTCTCACCTTTGAAGTTAGATATAAATTTGTACTATTAATCTCTCCCTTTTGGACGGAAAGAAATGCAATCGTTAATCTTCTCAATTAATCACCAGAAAAACATTCTTGTTTTGTTATTTATTTATTTTGATTGGAGTTGCATAAGGTCGAGGAAGCTTGAAGCAGAGGATGAGATTATTTTATTTATCAAATGTGGTTCCACCTTTGGAAGATATTAATCGGTGCAATATAATTATTGACGAATATTATTTTATTTAGCACATATTTATGGTTGCACTAACTATTCGGAAAAATCTAGAGATTTGAAGGGATTAAAAAAAAATACAGAATGGCTGCAGCTTGCCAAATTAGACAAGAAAAAAGGTAATACTAGTGGAGCAGAGATTGGAGCGGATGCCATCAGGGGCAAGAAAGCATGAGAGAAAAAAAATAACGGTGAAAGACAGCCAAAATAAAACATGATGAAGAACGATGAACAGCTAAGATTCGTCTACTCATCTTTCATCGATATGGGTGCAAGATAGCCTCAATCACTCTCACGCTGCAGGTTATCCACTAACATACGGATTACAGATGAGCTATATATAATTATCAATATTCCATTTCAACATGGTTACAAATGTTATACTTACCCTACATGCAATCCCTACACACTAGACCTATTTCACGTCCAATCTTTCCTCGCTCGCTATGTATCAAATCGGATTATCTCGATATTAGCTAGGAACCCTCAGGTACAACTCTCTCTTGTTAAAACTGTGATCAAGACTCGTGCCAACGTCCAGACGATATTCAAACATTATTGGTAGTAGTTGTCTCTTGCCATAATTTTCCTCATCGACACCTGATCATTGTACATTTTCTACTAGTCAATTTAATAAGGAATCTAGAATTTAACGAGAGTGTTCTAGATGACTGCAAACAAGGACAAGGTGATATGAGCCATCGACAGGTCTTACGCTGAACAAAATTTATTTCCTACTGGCCTCAATTTCCTAACAGAGAGAGTGATCGTTCCAGAATGAAATTTATCCCCAAATCCTCTCACGCATCAGAAGATAAGCAGATTGATAAGACAATTCTACGATAGCGTTACTTACGTGACATGGGAGTAGATTGGTTTGCTTTAATTGCAAATTTTTGATTCAGGCCTAAGTTAGATTGCGCCCATAATTTATTGATGAAGCATTGGATACCGAACCACTCCCATCTTTAGGTAGGTTATAGGGTTGTGCCATTATATAGTACACTCCCCACCAAACCACACAGGAGTATCTACAACAAACAGGCTCTACTAAATTATATTATTGCGCGCCTTGCTCTCTTGTTGAAGAGGCTTGATAATCGGGCTCCAAAAGTAGGGAATTAGTTTTGCCAAAGTGGAGCAGAATTTGGCAAGGCTAGTCTGGTATGCTTCTCAGGTAATCTTCGAAGAGGAAAGGAATGTTATTCACATGCTAAACTACAAGGGATTGGGATCACAACCCATTTGACAGGATCATTTTAAGGTTCTTACCACTCCTCTTTTCCTTCCATCTACTTATTAGAATTTGTTCCTTCAGATATGAAACTCTTTTTACTCACTAATAGTGGTGATTTAGGTATTTTCATACGGGTAGCCATAGACACAGAGATTAAATGTTCTTATTTTCAGGTATCATTGTTGCCATTTAGAAGGTACACTGAAGGAATAGAGGGAAAGACGTCGGTCACCCCCCAACACTCTCAAGAGAGCCTATGACCACCTCTGTAGGCTGCAGCCTACAAGAGGCTGCGGCCTCCTGGGTCTGAGCTCTCTCATGGCATAGTTCGTGCGCTAACGGAGGCCATTCAATTTTTATTTTTTTTAAAGAAAATTTCTACACTTCCTTTCGCAGCATTTTTTTGTAGTTTGTAACTAAAATACTATTAACTTGTACGATTAGGGGTAATCATATTGGTTCAACTTATATGATTTGAGCAATACATTATTTAATATTGAAATACACTTACGTGTGAGGGAATTCCTTGTAACAATACGCCTTGCAGATCTGTGCATAGGTATAAATTTTTTTATTTTTTTTTAATATACATATATTCCCTTTTACATGCAATATATATATATATATATATATATATAAATGCACATAGCTACTCTACCTATAGATTCTAAGGATTTATATAGCAAGGCGACAATTTTTTTTTTAAACGTATTTATTTATTTAGTTCATACTTCTGACAGTGAGGTTATCAATGAAAGTCTTGTAGGTTAGGAGTAGATTATTAGACTCTATTCGATCTCTATATATAAATATATATACCTGTGCAACTTGAAAGAACACAATTTGTTTATCTCCCTATAAAAGAAGCTAGCATCATTTAGTTTAAAAAAAAAACACTCTTAATTTCTATCATAGCATAATAAAACAAAATATAAAATTTTGTTTTAATTATTAGATTAGTCTTATTTCAGTAAAATAGATGGTGCTTAAGCCCACTTGCCCTCTCAACAACGAGGTTATTATTATTATCATTATTTTTGAACGTATGGGTAAATGGTAAAATTTTATCCTTCGTTGAGACATAAATAGATCACTCTTTCATTACACTTAAAAGGATACATAAACCATATTGTAATCCTTCCCTTGCCTTTTATTTAATCACAAACTTGAAAGGGTATACCAGTACATCCTTAATAACAAAAGAAATGAAATGAGACATCTAAACCCTATATTTCTATTTCAAAACACAAATGCATGCTTCAAAGGAAATTTCTTGGCTCCCATGTTTCTTCAAGGATAAGAAAAGTATTATAATACAAGCCTTTTGGAAGAATAAGATTGTTATCTTAATCTACAACATTTATCAGGCATTTACTTAAACTCTATTTATTTCACATTATGTAGAAATGAGATAAATAACAAACTAATGTACCAGGTCTTGCTCTCCACCCTACCGTAATGGCGTCATGGAGCCTCGTGGGCTCTAGCCATACCCTCGAGCAAGAAATCTATTAACCCCAAGATGATAGGTGGAGTTTTCTCAATCTTACCAAAAAGACCAAAACAATGTAACATCAAATTTCACACATTTAGGCTCTCCACTCACCATATTCAACAAGATCCACACAACATTTTACCCTCCTACAACAAAATAGACAAAGATGATGAAGATGAGGAAACTTATCTTTTTGTTTAGATGAGGGGATTTAGATCTTCCATCCTCCACTCCTCTCCAAGCCAATCTATCTTGAGTCCATATCCTAAGAGGGAGACTTCTCTCCTCCTCGCCTCTTCTCTTCAATTCACACAAAAGTTCTCCAAAAGGAGAAGTGGGTAGTGCCCAAATCTTCCACCTTCTTGAGATATATAGGGATCCTCCAAACCTACACTCTTTCTCCCAAGTGCTCACACATGTGTGAGTCTTGTGCCAATTCCAAGAACTTTTGGGGAGTATTGATATAATGCTACTCTTCCTGTGCCCCAAACACTTTAATTTTCAAGATCATGAAGGACTTTTGAGGGGTCTTTTCACACTCCAAGGACAAGTTCACATATGTGAAAAAGGTTCCAAAACCATAGGTATAGCTCCTAGGGGTCTATTATTGTTAAAAAACCAAGAAAATTGATTCAATAATCCCTTTTAAAAACCCACACAAAAATCTATACGAATTTTTATCTTAACCAAGGATTCCAACCCCAACCAAACTCACATCTAATGTCCTACAATTGGATTCTACTCAAACATAATCACCCAACCAATAATAAAACCTCAAACCCTTCTAAGTCAAATAGGGCTACACTTAGAACTTACCAAAGATGTATTTGATTTGATTCCAACATTTATCTATCCTCCTACTTGCATATTTGATACCTGCACATTACCAAGGTCAACATGATTAGATCATATATCTCTTCATATTATTAGCTAATCCTATTCACATAATTTTCACTCATGAACTATTTACTCATTAATACATCGAATGAACCTAATGATTCAATTTTCATTATAATCAAAGGAAATACACACTTACTCCGATACAAGAATATAGTCAATGAAATAGTCACTCCATCATTTTGTTAACCACCTTAGTAATTTATTTTAAACTCCTATAACATTAACGATGAACCATTTACCAAATTTTAATATGCCAAATAACCCAACACTTTCAAGTTATATCCAACAATTCACATGTGCATCTATCATAATTAAATCAAGGTTAATGCCCATGAATCCTAAAATATTTTTATCATTCATTTCATCATAATTATCATCTAACTACTTGTTCGATTGAAATAAAATGGGGGATATGGAATGGGATCTTACATTCATGGTAACATAAGCAATAATATAATCAAATACTCACACTATTTTCCATCCATAATACATCTTACCATCCATTTAGGATCACATAAAACATATTAGGGTTTTGCTAATCACATGCAAGGTGGGGCCTTACATCCCTAAG
>VDFB02197557.1:0-11114 GCA_007258455.2 Sequoia sempervirens | reverse complement strand
AGAACAACTAAAGGGGGAACAAATATTGATTTAGAAAATGATACTCCACTTTAGCTTTATGTAGCTTTAAAAAAGAAACAAAAAAAAAGTGATTGTAATCATATCATAACAACCATATTTTGATAATATGTAAAAACTGAAAGAAAGAATATTATATGTTAATGAATGAATGTGAATATGTTAATTAATGAATGTTATATGTTAATGAATGAATGTTATATGTTATTAATGGATGAATGAATGAATGTTATATGTTATTAATTGATGAATGAATGAATGTTATATGTTATTAATGAATGAATGAATGCTTAATGCTATATGATTGGGTATGGGGAATTGAGTGATGTGAGGGGGGGGGGAGGGCCAAATGAGCTTCCATTGTCACGTGGTTGGCCCTGTTAAGTAGAGAATATTAAACTATTCTCGAAACAAAGAAAATCTCAATAAGGCAATGCACTTTTCAATATAAGAAATGCATCGTTTGAAGCATCAAACCAATATGCAAAGATGAAAGAAAGTGTTAACTTTTCACTATGGTGGCGTAAAAATGATTCTTTATACCCTGAATCCATGCTCTGCATCATAATTTGAAGTTGTTTCCATTCCAATGTTCTGAGTTTAGTTTGTTTGTATGGCTTTGTATGAATACCACATTGTGTTGTGTGTGAATTTGGTTTCAAAGCTCTGTTTCTTCTATTTTTAGTGGTGACATAACTCTAAAATTTGACTTTTGTGCATAACAGGTTAGTGGAAAAATTGACAGCTCTGAAGGGTTTAGAGGCTCGATTGAGATAGATACACGGATATTTGGATCTTGTTGTTGATGGAGGCTTCCACTTAACCATGAAATTTTGTACCATCTGTGTGTATGCAAAGTTTCTCTACTTACATTCATTCTTGATCATAAATGTTGTAAATGATATTAATGTCAAACTTAAGATCGTTTCATTGTTATAATGATCAAAATGTTATAACTTTCTATACATTCAAGCATTTCTTTCCCCCTACCCTTGCTCTCTCCCTCCTTTTAAGAATTTTCTTTGTCATAAAAGATTCACATTTCTGCCTCATTTACACAAATTTATCTGAAGCTTAGGAGTGAATAAAGATATGTAAAAGATGATGGATTATGTCTAAACAACAACTTTCCATCTTATAGCTAATTAAATCCTTAATATTTGAATAGTTTAGAGCTCAAATAATGCTTGTATTTGCATGTGTAGCAATAAGGGAGCCTATGTGAAGATTGAAATTTAAAACATCACTTTGTATTTTTCCTAGGCAGTGAAATGATATTTTGAGTAATACAAACCTACACACACATTGATATTTTTCAGCATTGCATTGAGAAATTTTTTTCTCTTATACCTACCCTTGGCTAGACATGGAGGTATATAATATTGGTTTCCGGTTTTTTCTGAAGTAGTTAATTCACGAGGAAGACTAAAATCTTCTTAATGTCCTTCAGGTGTGAAAGCATACCAATCACTTGGTCAAGGCACCATTTTGTATTCATCCAAAACTGGTTTGTTCTTTTTTTTATGTTTCTTGCATGTATTTTATTAGGCTCTAGAGATGTAGCTCGACTCTTTCCTTTGCACTTTTCATCTATTTTGATGATTACAGTAGATTGTCCTCATAATTTTTCATGTAGATCTGTTTGTAACCTTATTTTCTACCAATCAATTTGCAAACCAGTCACATATTAAGGACCATTTCACTAGCTTGTAGTCATCCATTACTTCATATGTTGCAGGTTGTGTTTGTGTGCCAATAAATCCTGATGATTGCGAGAACTTTAATCCTACAAGTGTACCCAATCTTTCTCAAGTAAAACTCTTACCTTATTTTATAGTACTTTAAATGGTTAATTGAAGATGCTTCTTTAGATTTGAGATAGTTTAACCCTGGATTAAAATATGGTATTAGATGGCCAGTATAATGATAAAACTGAGGTCCATTGAACACAAATTATGAACATAATTTACTGGACTATGAATAGTGTTACAATTATAATTATTTCTCCTTTACCTACCTCTACATTAATGAAAAAGATAGCAGATATTGGAAGTTCATTACATGTCATGTATGTGTTAGTATTTTAATTTTTTAAGTTGTTCAAGAGCTTGATTAGGTCAAGAATATGTTCTACAAGCTCTATTCTCTTGACACTGCTCAGCATTTTCCCTACACATTTTCTCTTCAATCTAGACGTTTCTTAACTCCTTCCCTTGTTAGCCCTTGGTTGTTCTCAAGTGTAATGCTTTTTCTATGCATCTTGCAATTTGTATGCATGATCAGTCATCTCTTATGAAGCATGGATAACCTTTCATGGAATTTTTTTTGTGATTAGACAATTGCCATTGTGAGAATAATCATTTAATTTTTATGGAAGTAAGTCTTTTTCATATTATTTGACTTGGTATTTTAAACTTGTCTTTGCAAGATTCTCTAGGGGGAACAATAGAACTGTGATGATATGTAGAGTTGTACAACACCATAAATCATTTGGCATTATCAATATATTGCTTATAGAATACTCTGTGCAAGTAAAATGGAATGTGCAATGACAATTAGTCTCGAATTCAAATTTGAATATAAGTACATTATACACAAGAAGATGGTATCTATTCTATGATTTAAAAACCCCAAAATAAGAAAATTAATAGGTTCCATCTGTTTACTTGCTCGTAGACACTTGTTTAATCAGCAAGACCCTTAGAATGTCTTGTTGATAACCAACAGTGTTCAAAACTCCTGAAGAGGTTAGATCGGTGTGACATTGGATCTGTCTTGCCGACGGAAGTCATCAGCAAGAAATGGACTATCGGAGTGAGTTTTCTATCCTGTGTCGATGATTGATCTCTCACCGATGGGTTGTGTTTGGTGGTCATCGCCAAGAGTCTCCATGATGACATGGTGTAGGTCTATTTAAAACTCCTCAAGAGGTTAGATCGGTGTGACATTGGATCTATCTTGCCGACGGAAGTCATCACCAAGACATGGACTATTAGAGTGAGTTTTTTATCATGTGTCGATGATTGATCTCTCACCGATGGGTTGGCTTCAGTGGTAATCACCAAGAGTCTCCGCGATGACATGGTGTAGGTCTATTTAAAACTCCTGAAGAGGTTAGATCGGTGTGACATTGGATTTGTCTTGCCAACGGAAGTCATCGGCAAGACATGGACTATTGGAGTGAGTTTTCTATCCTGTGTTGATGATTGATCTCTCACCGATGGGTTGGCTTCGGTGGTCATCACCAAGAGTCTCTGCGATGGTACATTTCAACGAATATTTTTTTAAAAAAAATTGCATTGTTTCGTCACAATTTTGATGAAGGCCACCGACGAATCACTGAAAAGGTCCAACAAAGTTGCTATAGCTGCAACGAAGGCTTCGTCGTAACTCCTTGCCCATTTTGTCGAAATGGCGATGAACTTTTGGTGTTGTTTCAACGCTTTGAAAGAGCCATTGCAATTGCATTTTGGTTGTAATTCATCGGTGGATACATGAATTTTTCGTCGATATTCTGACAAACATCTGAGTCATTTTATGATGTCGACAACTGACGAATCTGCGCTGTTATTTTGACGTTTAATTCATTGTCGTAATTTCGACGAAAAAATGGCAACAAATTTTTTTTCGTCAATTCGTCGATTGTTCGAAAAATGTTTGTCAAACGACCGACGAACGTTTGTCAAAAAATGGAGTCAAATTCAATAGTGGAGGAAGTGAAGCAGATGGATTATCTGCACACAACACTATCGCAAAGCCTTCAAATGTACCCACCCATCGTCAACTATTTTTCTTATTGCATTTCATAAAATGGTTTTGACATGTATATTGGGTTTCAAGCACATGCCATTATGTTACTCGCCAGCTGTGGGAATAAACAATTCCCTCTCACAAAATCACTTCCAGTAATGATTCACAACCAGCCCAATCAAATGGGTTCAGGTAAGCAGCAAAACTTTTGTTTCTTTTGCCTTTGAAATTCAAATAAATTCAGAATATTCAGGTTGTTATAAGTTTAGAGTTGGATTTTGCAAAACCAAAGGAAATCTAGTCAAACTCTCAGCTCATAATATTTGTAGTTAGAGATCATAATATAGCCTACACATTTGTTTTTCTTCTTGGGGTAAAGCTATTGTTAGTGCTTAAATAATATTTACTTTAAATTGATTATTAGATATTCCGTTGGTGAGAAAGAATTCTCTACAAAGCTTTCTGGAGAAGTGCAGGAATAGGTACTTATTATTTCAAATAAAATTTTGTAATTTAATTTGAATTTTCTTTAATTTGAAAACTATTTTCTAAATTGGTAAACAATGTTTCTACAGGTGCATCTCCAAAGCTCTATATGCAAAAGAAGAAAAGCCAAAGCCAAATCCATGTCCCATAGCTCTCTATATTTAAACTTGATGGTTGTATTTAGTGATTTTTGTTTTTAAATCAAGCTTTGAGTGAATCAGTTGTTAGTTAAAAATATTCTTCATACTATTCAAGTTCTAAGGTCCTAGATTTGATTTTACTGTTTTTGTTTGACAATGTAAATTTTGCTGCTCTTATCGCCCTTTTCTCCAACTTGCTGCTGTTACAATGTAATTATTGCTGCTTTTGTAAATATTGTTGCTATGTAAATTTTGTTATAGCTTGAGTTTGTTTATTGTCTTTTTTTTTATCATTCTATTCTATGTAACTTGCATTTATTCAATATAATAAAAAGTTAGAAAGATTGTATTACATTTTTTTTAATATTATGTTCAAAACTTTATGAAATTATAATAAGATATGTATTTTTGAAATTAAATATGTTCTCACAATTAAAAAACAATTCTGAATGGATAACCATCACAAATTTTTGACTTGATAGGTATAATTGTTTGTTACATTATTTCTTTTTATAAAAAAGAAAAAATAGCTTTGAACTTTCACCCTCAAATCCATATATAATATTTTTTTAGATAAAAATTAATTGACTAGCAACCTTCAACAAAGATATTAAATGATGACTATTATGACCAATTTTACCTTAAAATATTCAAAATTTTATTTACAATACTAGAAAATATTTTATATAAATCATCAACATTCTCAACAATAAATTGATATATTTCTGCATTAGTTTTTGCAATGTTGTGCCCATTCATTCTACCATCAACAATATTACAATGTAATTGTGAAAAATACATTTGCCATATGAAATGTCACATGTTTATTCTACATAGAAAGGTCTTGTATGAACTTCTAAATATTTGAATAAATTACAAAGAAACAATAAATTATCAATTTTATTAGTTTAATATTAATTTATAGTCTTTTTTAATGCAAAATGTTTATTAGAAGATCATTCTCATAATACAAGCTCTTGGTATTATAAGTGCTTGACAATTGGAGGTTGTATCTTATGTACATATCTAGGGATCACAAAGAGCAACATTCTAGCCTTTTAATATTGTTTGATAAGACCCTCTAGAATTTTTTGTATTAATTTTGTCTTTAGAATGAATTAATGATTTAAATATGGCTCTTTCCTTACATTCTACAAATCTTAAAATCTTATTGTCAATGGAAATCACAATACCCAAGCAGTGAGGAAATTTTTTCCCAAATATTATGATGAGGTATAAACTATTAGTACCTATCACTACCCAAGTTTTTAAAGGAGACTAATAGGTCATTTATTTGTCCATAAATCCATTTTACTTATGTAAATCATGATTTAAAAAATTATTTGTTATATTTTTTTTTGTTGGTTTATTTTCTATTTAATCTCTTTAAATTGGTCGTAGTTTAAAAGTGGGAAGAATTTTACTTGAGTTAGTTATATGCACACTTATTTATTGGACATAACATCCTTGTTAACTAGGTTTTATAAAAGTATATCGTTTAGGCTCTTGTTATATATCAAGAAAATTTGTGTGATCAAATATAGCTATGATGTCATTGGGGATCCTGGTCCAAAGCCTATCGTGAGTCGCATACACCTAGTTCGAAGAGGAGATTTACTTCGATCATGGTCATTATGACCTACAACGGTCAATGAGGTTTTATTTATTATCATTTCTATTTAAATTTCTAATCAGAGGATTAACAATACAACTAAACCAATTTTATTTATTGCATAGAACAATTTGAAAGAGTTAGTGCAATTGATAAAGAAAAAGCAATGATTTTGTATTATATATTTGAAATTATTTTCAAAATTAGAGAAAAATAGGTGTTATATCTCTTTTTAAAATGTATTTCCAAGATAATTTGAGAAAATAAAAGAACTATTCATGTTAGAAATAATGATGGAAGATTATTCGGAACCGCATTCACAAGATATTCGTGTAGAGATGCAGAAAAAAATGATCCAATTGGTCAAAATATATAATCAAGATTGTATCCAAGTTATCTCACATTATCTTTCTTACTTTTCAAAATATTCTCTTGATTTGAATAATTAATCATTCAAATTTACAAGTAGAAGTTTATTTCACCTAACAATTATTAAAAAGTATATAAATCAAAAGCTTTTGTAATAAAAAAAACATTTTCTGACTTTTTTGTAATTAGAATTTAGTTTACTTTTAGAATGTGAAATGATTTGCATGCAATAGGTGCCTCCATAATGATAACTCTCGGCTTATTTTATATATATTAATATTCAATATATGTATGCTAGTTAGTTTCTACTTGCACCATAGGGAGGCAAGAGTTAGGGAGGGGGCAGTTTTCTATTTAAACAAATCAAAATCATTTTTATTTTTTTTTAAATTGAGTTCAAAATAGTTGAAACTAATCATTTTTTACATATAATAGAAACACAAACTATTTGTCTCCATTTTGATTAGAGAAAAGATTATGTAATGAAATAAAAGGAAGCACGATAATTTACAATTACAATAAGACTAAAATAAAAATTGCCTACGACATTTTTGGAATAATAAAACGTGAGATTTTTTTAGCATTTTTTTAAGGAAACTTTTTTGCCATGAATAGATTAACTAATTTTGTGAGGTAGATAAATTTGTAGGCAACCCCTCAATAAATAAATAATTACCAAAATTTGAAAATAAATGCCATCAATTTTCTTTGTTTCATGCATACACTACATAAAATAAGTTTAATTGCATACTTAAAATGTTTAACATTTAATTTTTTTTTGATACGCAAGATGAGTATTTTATTATTAATAAAAACAAAGCTACAAACATCTGCAATGTAGGGATAATTTTTCACACCAAAAAACCAGAGAGCCACCCAACCAACAAATTCATCTAGTATAGACCAACATTCATAGAAAACCACCCAACCATAACCACAGTAACCTCGATCAGAGAAAAGCACAACAAAAATGCCATTTTTAAAGGTTTTACTTCAAACAGAGCTCCATTTGAACTTAAAAAAACTACACCAACCCCCACAAGCCAAAAAACCTCGACCCATAGCCCGACTTACAGGAAATCATTAGATTTTGCAAAATCCTTGAAGTCCTTTATCCATTCCACACCACCTACAGCCATCAAACCAAAAACATCTTAAGAAATTCTACAGCCACTGCCACAATCATTTGGTGCCTCATAACGCCCGACCCACACAAATGCAGGAGAAATGGGAAAATCTTCACAGTCTCCTCTGAGCGCTCCTACTCCAAATCGCATGGCCTCGGGCAACCCTTGCCTTCGAACACCGCACCAAGAACCTCATCCACTCCTTCCACCAAATCCTCCCTAATCATTTTAACCAACATCCCCTTCACTTCTACCTTAGGAACTTTGTTGTCCAAGAGACATGCCAGGAAACAAGAAGAAAAGTGCAAATTATCCCTCATGTACTCCTTGCTTTCCAAATGGCCAGAACCCAGAATCATCTTCACAACCGCAACGACCAAAGGATAATAATTAAGCAGAATATGCTTCAATATTTGGTCAGTAATCTCCCTGAAGGAAGTTTGCCTCGCCTTCGACCACAACGAAATCAGTGTGTCTGCCCCAAACCTTGCAAGGCCTTCCACTGAAAACTCAATTATAAATTTTGAGCGCTTCGCCATCAACCACCCTGCTATGTCCACGCCCAGCAAGAAAAGAAAGAGGAAGCTCACATACCCCACTCGCACCTACAAGAAAACTTAACCAAAAAATGATATAAGCCAACAATAAATAAAAACATCGATCACAAGGTCGTTGCCATCCTGCATAAATGGTACACCATCCAACATGCAAGATGTCCTTGCCATGAGGAGTAAATGTAGCACCCCTCCATTTTTCTCTTTTGATCGAACAGTGTTCTTTTATGTATGCTTTATTTTTGTTAGCACTTTGACTATGGTACTTGGCTCTATTTGATCGCAACTGTTAAGCAATGCGTATGTGATATTTTGATGTGATGGAATTTTACTCTGATATTATCATTATGGCATGTTTTGAATTAGCGTAGCAGATATTTAATTAAAGATGCCTTATGTCTTTTATTATATTATTGATGTTAGACTCGTCAGTTAGAAAGTCTGTATTCGTGAAGGGGACGTGATTGTATCACTCATTTGCAAGCACCCTACGATTCTGAGATTTCCTCTTCATGGTGTGTTTTATTATATCATATATATACGCATGTTCAAT
The DNA here is from genome assembly GCA_007258455.2 of Sequoia sempervirens. NCBI lineage: Eukaryota > Viridiplantae > Streptophyta > Pinopsida > Cupressales > Cupressaceae > Sequoia > Sequoia sempervirens. The sequence goes on along the minus strand of VDFB02197557.1, from coordinate 2,505 downwards.
ATACTCTTTGTTCGCAGGTTGACAGGTACAGGACATCGACTCCACTTGATTTCATAGGTTCGAGCATGTCCATTAACCAACGGTAATCGATTGGGAGATAGTAGCTAGGTTTTTCTTGCCAAGTCATCACCCTAGTCATAGTGTGTCATCGGGTTGTAGTCGGGTTAGTTGTTTTAATACTATCTATTTTACCTTGGCTTTTATTTAATTTCATTTATAAAGGTTATTAAATGGCTTGTGTAGTTAAAATGATGATTAAATATATATGGTTGTAATGTTGAAATGTTAGTTATTTTAATTGATTAATTTAATTTAATTAATAAAATAATCTAATCTTGGATTAGATTTAGTTTATTGATTAATTAAGTTAATGGTGATAAATTAAATTAAGTTAGTTGTTTTGGCATTATTGGATATTTAGATTTAAATTAAAAAAAATGGAAATATGTTTTAAATTGCACTTTTTGAAAATTAATATGTAAAATAATTTCTTTACAAAATTTTGAATTCTTTTTGTAAAAAGAAATTTTTAAATACATGAAATTCCATTTGGAAAGCAATTTTGTTTTAAATTTTTAAAAATGAAAATATCTCCAAATTTGCAATAAATTTGGTGGATGTGATATTTTTAGGGGTTTGACTAAATTTGGGGAAACTCTATGAGAGCATACAATTTCATTTTTAATTTGCAATTTTCAATTTGGTGGAGAGTTTTTCTATGGCTTTGTTTGGATTTGAAGAAGAAGGTTGAATTTCTGGGTGAGTTGGAAAACAAAATGAGATTTGGAAGCACCATTGGAATCTTTCAAGCTTTGAGAAAACCAGTTTCTTTTCTATGCTTTTTGTTTTCATTTTGAAATGTTTCTGCAAATTCTATTTATGTCAAGTTGGAAAAATTTTAAATTCTCGCTTGAATTGCAAGGAAACCCATGTCAAAATTGTTTCAAAACTTGCAAAATTTTTTTGTTGAAATCATGGGAAAGAAAACCAAGAAAAGAATTCAAACCATAGAAAATTAGAAGTTGCACAAAAGAATTTTTGTTATAAATTTGAAATTTAGAATTTGTGCTTGCAATTATTTTGCTGTGTATTTTGTTTTGGAGAATTTTTTTTGCATAACTTCACTGTTAAACAATGGAAAATTTGTATATATATATAGTCCGTGTATATGCATATATATATATGATATATATTCAAGTATTGAATTAGCGTCAGAATTTTTTTTTACCTAGATCTCTTTGCCCAAAAAAATTAAATTCAATTTACTCCTCGTTTGAAATTTTACCAAAATGTGAGCTTGTTTTCTCGTTGTATATTGAGAATTTTTTTATTAAAAATGAATTTTTATTAAACATAAAAATATATATATAAAAAAAAAATAAAAATAAAATTGAAGGAGATTGGGGGGGGGGGGGAGGCGGAGGGGGGACCTGCCCCCATGGGAGGCGTTGTGGAGGCTGCACCGCTGCCTACACAGCGCACCCCCATATGGGGGAGGCTGTGTGGCAGCCTGGCCTCTCCCTTTGGGAGGGGCCCACAGCCCCTTATGCATGGGTTTCTTTTAGTAATTATTAATTTTGTTTTTTTTTTAAATTTATTAATTATTAATTATTATTTATATATAATATAATATATGTATATATATTTTATTAATATTTAAATTAAAAAAATTAATAATTATTTATATATATATAATGTATATATATACTTTATGTATTTTTAAATAATTTAATTAGTTGAGTTTAAATGGATATATTTAAATAATAATTATATATTTAATATATATGTGTATTTAAATATAGTTAATTTTAAGTTGATTATTCATTATTGAAGTTGGAATAAAAATTGTTTTTTTAATCAAATGATTTTATCTAGCAAGTTGATTTGATTATTTTGTATGATTGAGAAACACGGAGTTAAATCATTGGTTTTAAATTTCTCAACATTGTGAATTAAATTTGATTTATTTTTGAATAAATGCAAGTAACGTTGATTGAGTTGATTGGATTTAGGAAATCCTAACCTTAGTTTATTTAATTGCCTGAAATGCTTTATAGCAATGTTTTGTTCATTCTCGGTGTTGGGGCAATTGTGTCAATTGTTATGTAAGTCTTCCAGATGGGGTTTCATTGATTTGTATGGGTTGTCGTTATGATAGTAAACCTTTGGTTTGCCTTGGGTAGTGCATCTAATCGTATCCAGTATTATACCCGATTATCAAGAACGGGATGTGTGGACTTTATGTCTTGTATAGGGAGTCATTCTCCTTAGGTCGCACTTGTGTACCCTTGGGTGTGGAGTTATTCCACGTGTTGTCTTAGAGGAGTGGCTTGCAATGAGGGTCGGCACACAAAGTGGTGTCAGGGAAACTCTTTGCAAGTTCGTTAATTTAGTGATAACATAATAAACTTTTAGAGGCTTAGGTTGCATCAAACACTTAACAAGATTAATTTTGTCTCGCTCATGGACACAAGGGCTTGTATAGACTTGGGATGAGACGAGAAG
>VDFB02197552.1:0-12232 GCA_007258455.2 Sequoia sempervirens | reverse complement strand
TTTGAGTGGGAGCTTGTGTAGAAGACACTTTGTGATCTTGTTGTAGGAATTTTTAGATGACAAGTTTATCAGGGTGAATAGAGGTGGGTACATTTTCTGGAAATAATTTTGAAATGTGGAAGTGTAAGATGGAGGATCTGTTGATAGATTGAGATCTATGGGATGCTGTTGATGAGAATGTTTCAAGGCTTGCAGATCCTACTCAAGCTACTCAATATGATGTTATGCACTATAAAGCCAAGGGTCTAATTGGATTTTTCTTGGAAGACTCTATTTTAATCAATGTCCATGAAGAGACCTCTGCACAAAAACTATGGAAGAAGCTTGGTGAGATGTATCAAGTCAAATATTTAGTGAACAAGATTTTCTTGAGGAAGAAATTGTATTCCTTGAGAATGGAAGAGGGTGGATGAATTACAGGTCACCTGGAAGCATTCAATATGTTGGTGGCTCAGTTGGCATCAATTGGTGTCAAAATGGATGAAGAAGAGAAATGTTAGATCCTGCTTTGTTCTTTGCCTAATTCATGGGATTCTCTTGTTATGGCTATTGGGAGTGCTTTTGTTATATTGAAGACTGAAGATGTGGTGGGTTCTTTACTTTCTAAAGAGATGAGGAGGAAGGTATCCATCAGTGCCAAGGAGGCCCTGAATGTTCATGGAGGACCTAAGGAAAAAGGAAAGAATAATGAGAAGTGTGACAAATACAAGTCCAAGGGAAGATCTAAGTCTCCTAGAAAGTCCAAAGTTATTTGCTTGAACTGCGGTAACCCTGGACATGTTTATAAAGAATGCAAAGAAGAAAAGAAGAAGAAAAAGAATGAATTTGATTATGATTTTGAGTTCAAGAAGGAATATTGTGACGCATTCATTACAACTTTGGTAACTTGTGTAGGTAATTATGCATGGTTAATTGAAACAAGTGAAACTTTCCATATGACCTTTAATAGAGATTGGTTTTCTAAAAAAATAAAAATTTAATGGAGTTAAGGTGTAATCGAGTGATGATTCTCATTTAGACATTGTTCCATGGTAAAGTTAAAATCAAGTTTCTTGATGGTAGAATAAAAAGGATTAATGGTGTGTTGCATATCCCTGGTTTAACATGAATTTTTTTTATCTATGAGAAAACTAATAGATGCAAATGTATAGGTAGTATTTTCTGATGCAGGATGCAAGATGGTCAAAGGTGCTATGATGATTTCTAGAGGTTTTAGATATGACATATTTTATAAGCTTGATGCATGCATTGTCGAGTGCAATAGTACTTCTATGAAAATAAAGTTTGTGGAAAAAGTGAGGGTTTCACCTTCAGAAGATGGTCATATTTTGGGTACCCAAGGGTGCTCTTTCTTCTGAATCAAAGTTACTTGTAGAGAAAACTATGTTATGACACTAGATACTTGGCCACATTGGAGAAAACAGTCTAAGGACCTTGAAAAATAAAAACCTTGTTCAAGGTTTGTTTGATTGTAATCTTGAATTTGATTTTTGTGAGCATTACATTTATGAAAAATAAAACCACATTCAATTTTACTTGAGTTCACATAAATATTTTGGTGTATTAGATCTTATTCATTTTGATGTGTTTGGTTCTGTAGATGTTCCTTGAATTGGTAAATCCACATATTATGTTTCATTGATTGATGATTATAGTAGAAGGACATGGGTATATTTTCTAAAGAGTAAATCTAAAGTTTTTAGTCAATTTAAAGAATTTAAAGAAAAAGTTGAGTTGTAGACTAGAAATAAAATAAAATGTTTGAGGACTGATAATGTTGGTGGTTTTTTCTCTAATAATTTTCTTAGATTCTATAAATATTGTGGTATTCATAGACAAAATAAAAATCCATATTCTCCACAATAGAATGGAGTTGTAGAAAGAATGATCAGGACACTGATGGAGAAGGCTAGAAGTATTGGTGCAGGAGCACCATTAAGCAAATTTTGTCTATCAAGGTTAATGATGAGTAGATTATAGGATTTTTGAAATTTTGTGTTAAAATAAGGTCTCAAGACCATTTTATGATGTAAGTTGTCAATATTGAGTCATATTAGGAGTCTAGGTGTTTAAAAGGTCTAGTTTTTGGAAATTTCAAATTTGTGCAAAATGCAAAGTTAAAAAAATTGTAAAGTTGCCTTTTAAGGAAGGCAAACGGTCATGATGTTTGAATGGACAATTGAGGGAAGTTAGACAGTTGGTCTTGAAAGGAAAAGGCATAAAAAGGAAGAAATCATCGATGTATGGCTGATTTTTGAAGTTTGGAATCAATAAACAATTGGAAAGAGCATTGTTTTACCAGATTTTTCTGTTTTTCTCTTCTTGCACAGACTTGTACATCCGTACAAATTCTCCTTAATTCATTTTTGTTTTGGGATTGTATTGTAGATTGTTCTAAATCTCATTTTAATCCTTTCTAAAGGTCTCTCATAAGATCTAGAGCATTTTATTGAGTGTTTCCTCTAATCGGTTGAAATAAGGTTTTTGCAAGTTTTGTAAGTTTCAAACATGTATTAACTCCATCCCACCTACTATGAAGCTTGTAACTAGGTGGGATGGATAGGGAACAATAGGTTTAGGTGTGATAATGGTGAATTAATGAAGGGGAGGTCTGGAAATGAGTTGGGTGTGAAGCCCTAAGAGTGAATTTTGAGTTTTCCTTATGAAAATTGGAGGTTTTAGTGTGTCAAATTGAGTTTTGTGAAAGGGCAGCATTATTTTATGATGTTTTGAGAATGTGCAGGCTAAATAGGCCTTTTTGGAGGTGGTAAGTTTGTAAGAGTGAGGGAAAGGCATTTTTCAATAAACCCCTAGGGTTTAGGCTAAAAACGAGGGTTTTATAGTTTACCCTTTGTATGGTTGTATGTATGAGATCTGATTGTGGATTATGAGGTTTTAACACATTAAAATTGCTTCCCCAAATTTTTAGAGAGTTTTCCAAAGTCTAGAGAGTAGTTCCTTTGTAAAAAAAGGGCTAATTTGAGCCCTAAAATGCATAAAATCCCTGATTTGAGTGATTTGGTTCAAAGGAGTCAAATGTGATCTAAGAGTATGTTTTTGTATGTCTAAATGGGTCCTTGAAGTGAGTGAAGTTGTGGCCTAAAAGGTTGTGAGAGTGGAGTTATACCCAATTGAGTAGTTTGTCAATGCTAGAAGGAAAGAGTAAGTTCTGGTGAATTGAAGAGATTTGGATGAGTTTGTGATTTGAAAATTGTTATTTTTGTTTGGAATTGTGTTAAGTGAATTGGAAGGACCTCCCCTACTGCATCAAAGTGGTATAAGAGCAAAGGTACCAGATTCCTGTAAAAGAAAGTTGTAGATTGTGAAAGCAAGCTTGGAAGGTGAAGAGGGAAAATTGTGAAGATGCATCCAAAGGGAAAGAATACAACAAAGGAGATGAATGATTTAAAGAATTAGTACATTAAAGAAACCGGGGAACTAAAAGAGAGATTGGCAGCGTTAGAAACCAATAAGAGAAGAGAAGTAGTTGAGAGCAGTCAATTAGAGGAAGAAGATGATGAAGAGTTTGAAGATATTGAAGAAAAACTTGATCCAGAAGATCAAAGAATGTCCATGTTGATAAAGGTAGTAAAAGGTGACAAATACAAGGTAAAAATATATATGCAAAAGTTTGGCAGGAATTTGAATGAAGAGGAATTGTTAATTGAATAGCTTCTTTGGATAATTATTTTGAATGTGAAGAGATTCCAGAGGATCAGAGAGTAAAGATTTCCAAAACAAAGCTTAAGGGACATGCACTTGTATGGTGGGATTATCTACAGTTAGAGAGAAGGAAACAAGGCAAGTCCAATATTTTGGATTGGGACAAGATGGTAGCTAAACTAAAAGGTAAGTTTCTCCCTTTAGATTATTTAATTCAAATGTTTAAGAAGTTGCAAAATTTGAGACAAAAGGAAATGGACGTAAAGGTATACACTGAATAATTTTATAGGTTCAGTATGAGGTCTAACCACAATGAAAATGAAGAAGAGAAAATTTCTAGGTACTTGGGTGGCTTGAGAATGAACATACAGGATGAGTTGGCTTTGAATAATCCTAGAAATGTAGAAGAATGTTACAAAATGACATTGAAGGCTGAAGAGAAGGTAAAGAAAAGACAAGAGAAAATAGTAAGAGGAAGAGGCAGCACCATGAGAGGAAGATGAAATTTTTCTACTCCAAAGAAAGCAACTGAAAAATCAACAAGAAGAACCAAACAAAACAAATGAACAAGTTGTTGATTTTAGAGGTGGATATAGAGGCACAAGGGGAAGATTTGGAGGTGGAAGAAACTATAACACTTTTGTAGGTAGATGTTATCATTGTCAAGAGTATGGACATCCTACTTGGAAGTGCCCTGAGAAGGCTAGTTCATCAAAAAGTGGAGGAGAAAGAAAACTAGACAAAAGAGCTCAAATAATTCAAGAAGATGAAGCCGAAAGTAGTTCAAGCTCAAACAAATTGATTGCAAGGACTGAAGTTGGAGAGATGTTGATGATGAAGAAACAAATCTTGAAGACTAGAAAGGAGGAAGAGCTGCTTCAAAGAAAAGCTTTGTTCAGGACAACCTGCAGATGTAGAGGCAAGGTATGTAAAGTCATTGTCAATTCAGGTTGTATAGATAATATTGTCTCATGAGATAGTAGAAAAATTGCATTTGCAAAGAGTACCTAGGAAAAGGTCATATAAGGTGTCATGGGTTAGTGAAAATTAGTCTTTGATGGTGAGTGAATAAGCAAGGGTTGAATTTTAGATAGGTCCATATAAAGATGAAGTGCTTTGTGATATACTACCCATGAGTTGTTATCATTTATTGTTAGGAAGGCCCTAGTAGTTTGATAGGTTAGCCTTGCATAATGGTAGACAAAAAACATACACTATAGAAAAAGATGGGAGAGTTTTTTTTAACTCCTTTGTTTGAGAATCTAGAAGAATATGGTGAGATCATTATGTTTGGGAGAAAAGAATGTGTGAATATATATGAAGGAAATAACATGAATCTAGAAGCCACTGCAATGCTTGATATAGATAGGATAGTAAGAAGAAAGCATGAGAATTATTTATAGTCAGATGTTGAAAAAAAGAATGTTCTTGTGTGGAAAAAGAAAGTTGATAGGAATGAGTTTCAGACTGGTAAGGTAGAGAATAAGGTCGAAGAGCCTTTGGAAATGCATGGAAATGATGATTGTATTGTGGTTAGGGCAGTTGTGTGCCCTATAATAGGGTATAAGGTAAAGGGACAATTAAGGAATGGTGAAGTTGATGTGATAGTGATTGAAGAGATAGTACAAGAGATAATAGAGATTGATGAAGTTGGTAAGTTTGATGGGACAATAGATAAAAGGATAGTGGTTGATGGTATTGAGGAGACAGTGGATGAAAGGATAGAAGTCAATACTTTTGATGTGATAGAGAGTAACAAGGTTGCTGGTACAAAGGTTTGTAAGGTTAGAAGGGCAGTGAATTTTGATGGGATAGTGAGTCAAATGATTAAAAGGATAGAGAACAAAAAGGTAAAGGTGAGTGATGATGTCAGGATAGTGAACAAAGTAGGTACAAGTCTAACATAGGCAATAAAGTCTGATGGAACAATTGATGAAGATGAAAATGTAGTTGTGAGGACTAAAGGACAATGGATTGAGCATGAGGTACAAAGCAAGGTGATGGAAGTTGAAGAAGATAAGAGTGCAGATACAAAAGAAGGTAAGACAATAGTGTTTGATGATGGAAAAGTGGAGAAACACCCCACAACACAGGAAGGACAGTTGGAACAAATAACAAGTGAAGGTGAATTCAAGAAGGATGCTAAGGGAAGTGAAGATCAAAGATACAAAAAACTTGATGAAGACAAGCATGGAGGATTGAAACATTAAAAATACAAAGGAGGGCATGTGAAATTCATCTTTCCAAGAGACTTGGAAAAGCTCAAAGCTGGGGTGTATGGTGTAGGAGCACCATTAAGTATTTTTTTCTATCAAGGTTACTGATGAGTAGATTATAGGATTTTTGAAATTTTGTGTTGAAATAAGGTCTCAATACCATTTTATGATGTAATTTGTCAATCTTGAGTCATCTTAGGAGTCTAGGTGTTTAAGAGGTTTAATTTTTGGATATTTCAAATTTGTGCAAAATGCAAAGTTTAAAAGTTGTAAAGTTGCCTTTTAAGGAAGGAAAATGGTCATGATGTTTGAATGGATAGTTGAGGGAAGTTAGACAGTTGGCTTTGAAAGTAAAAAGCATAAAAAGGAAGAAAGCATCAATGTATGGCTGATTTTTGAAGTTTTGAATCAATAAACAATTGGAAAAAGCACTGTTTTACCAGATTTTTTAGTTTTTCTCTTCTTGCATAGACTTGTACAGCCCTATAGATTCTCTTTAATTTATTTTTGTTTTGGGATTGTATTGTATATTATTATAACCCTCATTTTAATCCTTTCTAAATGTCTCTCACCAAATCTATAGAATTTTATTGAGTGTTTCCTCTAACTGATTGAAACGGGTTTTTTAATAGTTTTGTGAGTTTTCAACATGTTTCAACTCCATCCCACCTATTGTGAATCTTGTAACTTAGTGGGATGGATAGGAAACAATAGTTATTGGTGGGAGAATGGTTGATTTGTGAAGGGGAGGTCAAGAAATGAATTGGGTGTGAAGCCCTAAGAGTGAATTTTGAGTTTTCCTTATGAAAATTGGAGGATTTAGTATGTCAAATTGAGTTTTGTGAAATATAGAATTATTTTATGATGTTTTGAGCATGTGTAGGATAAATAGGCCCTATTGGAGGTGTTGGTAAGTTTGTAAGATTGCGGGAAAGGAATTTTTCAATAATCCCCTAGGGTTTAGGCTAAAAAGGAGGGTTTTATAGTTTACCCTTTGTATGGTGGTATGTCTGAGATTTGATTGTGGATTCTGAGGTTTTAACACATTAGAATTTCTGCCCAAAAGTTTTAGAGAGTTTGAAAAAGTATAGAGAGTAGTCCCTTTGTAAAAGAGGGCTAATTTGAGCCCTAAAAAGCCTAGAATCCCTGATTTGAGTGATTTGGTTCAAAGGAGTCAAATGTTATCCAAGAGTATGTTGTTGTATGTCTAAATGGGTCCCTGAAGGGATCCAAGTTGTGGCCAAAAAGGGTGTGAGAGTGGAGTTATACCTGATTGAGTAGTTTGTCAATGCTAGAAGGAAAGAGTGAGTTTTGGTGAATTGAAGAGATTTGGATGAGTTTGTGATTTGACAATTGTTATTGTTGTTTGGAATCATGTTAAGTGAGTTTATAGGACCTCCCCTACTGCATCAAGTATGTTGAGTGGTGTTGGTCTAGAACAAAGGTTTTGGGTTGAAGCTATTGCCACTACTTGTTACTTGATTAATAGATCTCCTACATTAGCTCTTGTTGATAAGACACCTATAGAGGCATGGTCAGGTTACAAGCCTTCATTAAGAAATCTTAGAGATTTTGGTTGTGAGGAATATACACATGTGCCAAAGGAGAAGTGAACAAAAGTTGGAGAACAAGGCTATGAAATGTATCTTCTCATCAAATATAGTTATGGTGTGAAAGGATACAAGCTTTGGGATCTTGTTACACTGTAAGGTAATACATAGTAGAAATGTTATTTTAGAGAAACTAAGCCTTATTTTTTTATATTGCAACTAGAAAAAATTAAATAGGAAGATGTGATTCACTTCCTTCTACACCTAAGAAAGTTGAATCGAGGCCCAGGATAGACAAGAAGTTGAGGATAGCTCATTAGCTCTGGATCTTAGAAGAGGAGGAAGAACCTCCAACTCAAACTATTTGTAGGTCTACAAGGCATAAAACCACCTGAACGGTATTCACCTGATGATTGGAGATGTATTTTTTTTTTGAATACCTAACATGGATGAACCCATATCTGTAGAAGAGGCATTAGGTATGAATGATACAAAATCTTGGAAGATTTCTATGGATGAAGAAATGGCATCTTTGAAAAGAATGATACATGGTATCTTGTACCATTTCCTGAAGGACGAAAACCTATTGGTTGCAAATGGGTGTTCAAGAAAATGATTGGTTCAGATGGATGTATTGAGAAGTACAAAGCAAGGCTGGTTGCGAAGGGTTACTCTCAAGTTGAGGGTGTTGATTATGGTGAAATATTTTCTCTTGTTGCAAAATGACATCCATTATATTTTTCTTTCTATTGCTACTTCTATGATTTAGGAGGTTGAGAAAATGGATGTGAAAATTGCTTTCCTTTTATGGTGATTGGTGGAGGATATTTATATGACATCCTGCAGAGCTAACGTGGTGAAAGGTTACTCCCAAGTTGAGGGTGTTGATTATGGTGAAATATTTTCTTTTTGCAAAATGACATCCATTATATTTTGCTTTCTATTGCTGCTACTTATGATTTAGAGGTTGAGAAAATGGATGTGAAAACTGCTTTCCTTCATGGTGACTTGGAGGAGGATATTTATATGACACAGCTAGAGCACTACGTGGTGAAAGGTAAAAGTAAATTGGTTTCAAATTGAAGAAATATTTGTATGGCCTAAAACAAAGTCTTAGGATGTGGTTCCAAAATTTGATACATATGTGTTGAGTTTGAGATTTGAGCATTCTAAATCAAATCATTGTGTTTATTAAAAAATTATGGTGATTGTTTCGTTTATTGCATTATATGTTGATGATATGTTATTTATTGGTAGAGGGACATGTATGATTTCAGAGCTAAAATCTCAACTTGCTGCTAAATTTGAAATGAGAGATCTTGGTGCAACTAAAAAAATTCTTGGGATGGAAATTAAAAGAGATATAGTGAATAGAAGGATATGGCTTGGCCAAAGTAAGTATTCCAATTCAATTTTATAGAGGCTTGATATGTAGGATTGCAGACCATTGTGTGTTCTTGTTTTAGTTGGAACAAAGTTATCTATTTTAGATTATCCAACATCCCCATCAGAGATGGAAGAAATGAGAAAAGTGCCTTACCATAGTGTAGTTGGAAGTTTTATGTATGCTATGGTTTTTACTAGACTAGACATTGCCCAAGTAGTGAGAGTTCTTTCTAGATATATATCTAATCTTGGAAGAGTTCATTGGGATGCAGTTAAAAGAGTCTTTAGATATTTGTGCAGTACCTAAAATTATTCCTTATGTTATCATAGTTATATGAATGAGGATGAGAGTTCCCTTGATATTCATGGTTATGTGGATTCAGACTGGGCAGGTGATTTTGATAGTAGAAGATCCACCAATTCTTATGTGTTTACTTTATTTGGTGGCATAATTAGTTGGATGAGTAAGCAACATGCTATGGTTTCTTTGTCCACTATTGAAGCAGAGTATATGGTAGCTACTCATGCTCGTAAATAATCCATTAGGCTTAAGATATTGTGCTAAGATATTGGAATAAAACAAGGTGTAGTTACAAGATACTATGACAGTCAAAGTGCAATATGTCTAGCCAAGAACTCAAAATTTCATGCCAAGACCAAGCACATTGATGTACAATCACATTTTTTTAGAGATATGGTTGAATATGGTAGGGTGAAGTTGGTTAATTTAGAGACTTTGATGAACATTGTTGATTAATTAACTAAGTTTGTGAGCATAGAGAAGTTTAGAGACTATGGGCCTCTTGACCCTTAGTAATTAAGAGATGATGTTTATACACCCTCCCGTTGCTCTTGCAAGGTGTTCGACAAGTGGGAGATTTGTTGGGAAAATATGTCTCAACATTATAGATACATAAGGTACTATTGATATGTCATGCAAAGGGGTTGTAGGGGGGGTACCCCTTGCGAGGGTCTGGGGGAAGTGCGCCCTGGTGAGGGTTTGGGGGTAGCGCCCCCAAAATCCAAATTTTATGCATATTTGATTATTGTAAATTTGGACCGTTTGTCATTAGGTTTCATATCTAATACAACTATGTATTATGATGTATTTTGAGAGTTTGATAGAAGTTGTGTTACCTCTGAATCTCTAGTTGGTGATACTCCTATGAGAAGCTTTCTCTGCAAGTATATTGTAATATTTTTGATTTCTGAATAATATATTGGGTGGCTTTGGAGTGTGGGGTTTTTCTCTTGAAAGGGTTTTCCCCACATAAACCATTGTGTTGTGGTATGCATGATATTTGTGTTTATTTATGTTTAATTTTCTATAACTATTAAAGATCTGTAAAAGTTTTGCATTCTTCTCATCTCAAGATTAGTGTAGGAAGTTGTTCTGCTACTTTAGCTTCCTTACATTACCATCCTCATACAAAGAGTTGTTTGAGTCATAGTCTGAACACTTGTAGTCTACTCACATGATTTCTAAAAACACCTGTCTTTCCTTTCTTTTCCATTTGATCAACCTAAGGTGGTTAGGGTAGTTCATTCCTTGGAGCTCTGTCATGACCTAGAGCCTTGGGGGTGACGAATCCCCCTACTACATTTTTGGTGAGCCTGATGTGAACCAATTTTTTTTCATTTCTTCATGTCGGATATATTTCTCTCATGTCTTGGGTGCATTATGGATTCACGTGTCATTAAGATTTATGAGCTTTACAACTTAGTCTATGACCTCCTAGCACATTGTTCAAAGGAGCTTATGACATATAGAGATGGGTTATAAGGTCACTACCAATCCCACCTTTTAAGAAATAGTTTCAAGAATGTCTACCAATTTCTCTAGCCCCTTTGGAGAAGCCACTATGCATGTTCCTACCCCTCTTGCTTCTCCTTCTACTTCATCTATGGAGGAAGATGATTCTCTCAAGGTTTTCATAGAGCAACTTCTTTCCCTAGGCAGAAGCATGAGCTTATATAATGTTGTCATTGATGTCAACATTATAGTTTTAATGGAAGTATAGTTGGTGAAGCATGAGTGAGCATAGAGATGCTAATCCAACATAGAGATGCATAGGTTTTTCTTCGATGCAAAACAAACATGTTGAATATTTGACTAAGTCCAAAATGCAGTTTTCAATGTATAGAGCATCAATTTTTTGGTCCACATTGGTTCACCTTGAGGTATTTTTGTCTATAGTTCTAAGAAAATTTTGGTACTTTTTGGAGGACCTTAAATCCAAAGTTTCATGTCTTTATGTCCTTCGGTGCAAATGTTATGGTTGACAAAATATTGGGTTTGCTAGTGATAATGTTGCCAATGAAGAGAACTTGTTTGGAATGGTCTGCATTCCACCATAGAATAATATTTTTTTATGTGGTCTTGAGGAAGTGTTTACAGGTGTCAATAGCATCTATGATCCAAGTGGTGAGTGTTTTGGAATTCTACGTGTTAGTTTGTGGATAATCAGTTGGTATATTTTGGTGTTGTCTTACTAGTGGTGCTGACCTAATATGCTTGGGGTTGTATGAAGTTAAAAGAAGTGTTGATCGGTTATGTAAGAGATATTATAGGTCCATACCAATCTATTTTTCTATGCTACAAGTTTTTATGTTGTTCAAAAAGTGTGTATAGCTTGATCTTGAGTCGACAAGTTATGTTATGCACAATACATCTAATTAGGACAACCTAATTGATTTGTAGGAGTTTGTAGATGTAATGGGTTTAAATGCAAGATCATTTTGAAGTTGTAGTGTGATAGTGAGTTTTGGTTGAGAATTCTGAATACAATTGTGTGAGTGTGATGTGAATGTAGAGCATATTAGAGTGTAATAATAGTGTAGAATGAAATGTGTTAACTCAATGTTTTGAGCTTTAGAGGAACTATATCTTCAACATATTATAGATGCATTTTTAGCAGTTTAAATATTGGTAGTGAGTCACCCCTCTTTTCTTTATTTCTTTCTTTTTGTGAGTAGCGAGTCCACCAGATGGTGAGTCCACTTGGAAGTGAACCTTTTGGTAATATGTTATGACTAATTATAATATATTGTGAGTTAATCCTCACCATGGTTTTTCCTTTTTTGGGTTTTCCATTTAAAAATCTGGTGTTCATGTGTTATGTGCTTTGATGATTTCTTTCGTGATTCCTTTCCTTACTGCAATTCGAATATGATGTGTGGAATGAATGTTTAAATGCTTAAGTAATTTTAGAGAATATTGATTCACTTCCCTCTCAGTATTCTAGGTGTTCAACAATAAGGATGTTGTTTGGACTGAGGAATGCATGTTCAAAATTTTAGAGAGAAATGGATATAGATTTTTATGACCTATTATTGAATAGATGATGGTTGTATACCAAGATGACCTAATTTAATTCTCAATGGAGAGAGGTGAGCATTGAAAACATGTTGAATTAT
>VDFB02197551.1:0-18167 GCA_007258455.2 Sequoia sempervirens | reverse complement strand
TCATAAGCTTTAAGCTATTTACAAATATTATATAGACGATTACATCACAAATTGAAAAATATTTTAAGGAAAGGTTAGTTGTCTGCATTGGTGGCCTTATATCATATTGTATGTCAATGAAATTTATCCCACACGTTCTCCTTTATATAAATATATTCATACGTATGGACACTCATATACATAATATTTATATTAATTTTTAGTTGTGATATACTATGTATTTAATACATGTAGAAAATTGTGATTTACATTTGAGATTGTTATTGTAAAAATTATTTTCTATGAATTTGGAGGTGATCAAATATATGTGAGGTTGATTTTTTTTTAAATAAATATTATGAATGAAAATGCAACATACAAAGACTAAAAAATACTCATATATCAAATTAACATGATATTGAGTCTTTAAGAGTATGCATTGTTTGATTCATATATGTTTTGTATCCAACATTTTTTTTGTCATATTTCACAAGAAGGAAACACTAAACCAATTCTCAACAAGTTTATTATGTGTACTGTTTCCATATGGACTAGCTATTTCAAATTTTAGGGTGTTGATGATGAATAATGTTAGAACAACAAAGTGTTATTGTTTGTTGGACAATGTGTAATGATAGTTTGTAATATTTGATAGAGGATGGGATGACCAATGATACACTTGATACTATAAAAAAATACTTTTATGGTATCGGTTGTAAGCTTGCTTGAATTTCCATTGTACAAGATTGTGAAGTTTGATACTTATGAATACATGCCCATTTTGTTGATATGGATGTAAATGCCACATATTACAAGATGCAACCTTACAAAAATTCTTATTAAATGGCATTGACCCCAACCATAAATAAGTAACAATCTTTTCTATGTTAAGAAGTTTTTTATATAAATTGGTGGTGTGGAGAGACCAAGGTTGACATTCACTCCCATCTTACAAGTCAAATTTGTTGATTCACTAAGAATATCGCTTAAATTTTTGTTTGAACATTATTTCAAGATTAAAAAAATACACATTATGAGACAAATGAGAAAAATGAATCATTAACATGGTATGTGGTAGCTTCTTGAATCTTCATTCATCATAAAATGATTGCTTTTAGCACTGTTCATTGAGGTATTATTAAAGTCATAAGATTGTCTTCATACTTACAATCACATTTCCTTTTCAATCTATGTAGTATGCACTATCTACATAAAAAAATTGTAAAATATTAAAGTTAGAGCTATTGACTTGACATGTTTATGGAGTTTGATATACACTATATTCTTGAAATTTATATATATTAGAATTCTAATAATATATAGTTATCATGTGTAGGTCATGATGATAAATATTTTGTTGATGTTGATGTTAATGTTAACCAATATAGTGATAATTCATATAATTTTTTGTGTTGTGATATTTGTCTAATCATTAACACCATAAATTTCTTACGAATATATAATGATGTTTATATCATATAATATTTATTAAATTTTAGATTCACCAATCATATTACAAACTTGTATTTACCAAATATTACATATTTTATTTATTTAAATTTATATATATGTTCACACATTTACATATAAATAAATATTGTTCATAACAATAATTTTAGTATTTAAAAATAATAATAATCAGTACACGCTGATAAGGCCACAAATATATTTTTTATATTTGATGAAACCACAAATAATTTTTGCCCAGACTAACTCTTTAG
Source organism: Sequoia sempervirens (assembly GCA_007258455.2). Classification (NCBI taxonomy): domain Eukaryota; kingdom Viridiplantae; phylum Streptophyta; class Pinopsida; order Cupressales; family Cupressaceae; genus Sequoia; species Sequoia sempervirens. The sequence goes on along the minus strand of VDFB02197551.1, from coordinate 16,467 downwards.
CACTGTAAATGTGGGTAAATATCTGCTCTGACGTAGGCATTAATAGACTATATGGACCAGCAGATATATTACAGTGATAAGACGAGTGACTTATTATCCTCTTCTCTTTTCCACGGCAAGAAACACGTGAACTTACATCCTCCACTAAAAATATTCCAGACCAACCAGTACAGTGATTTCATTGTCTTTTGTTCGTTCCTTTTTCTGACTTTTTTTGACAGTTTTCCACAAAATTTCCCAGATTCTCTGTAGTGAGGATAATAGTTTATTGCTCTCCACCAATCTCCAAAAAGAATAAAACCTGTTATATGAGGCGACAAAATGTTATTGGACACGTATAAAATTTTATTTATAAAATTTAAGATGATATGATTCAATTCTGAAATATATTTATTTTGATGTTTGGTAGGGGCATCATATACTATTTATTGTTTGTTATAGGTATTTATACAATACGGACACGAGTCATGTGGATGTGAGAGCAAGTATGAAGAATGTGTCTTAGAGAACCCATCTAATTGTTAGGGGCTTAAATTTATGGTAGCCGAGGGACCAATGAGTGAGTAATAAGATGTGTAAATACTAGCAATCGCACCTTGTTGTGCAATGGGTATGCCAAAGAGGTGTGGAAGGTCAATTAAGAAGAATTTTGGTTTTTCTTTGTATACATTTGTGTAGTACATGAGATCAATTGGTAGGAAATAAAAGCAAATGATGTTGTTTGTGCAACAAAGGTCACAATGGAGATGTGATAGCTTCAAATCAACTATGCATCCACTTACAACGATCCAAACACGACTGGAACAAAACTTCTAAATGAAGTAGATAATTAGACTCCATTACCAATAGGCTCGAGTTATCTTTGCAATAGGGAGAGATGGAGAGATAATTATAGAAAGAGGGAGAGATAGAGGGGGAAATATTGAGAGAGAGACGCAAGGAGATAGAGATAGAGAGGAAGATAGAGATTGAGTTGAAGATGGAGAAAAGAAGGAGAGGGAGATATAAAGAGAATGATAAATACAGGAGGGAGAGATAAAAAGATAAATATAAGTCAAGAATTGATATATAGAGAGAGGGAGAGTTGTAGGGATAGAGAGAGATAGAAATATAATGAGATAGAGATAAAAGAAGAGATGTTACTGAAACAATTGGACATAATCTCTAAGTTCCCTTATTTTACCTTAACATAATGCTCACTTCATTCTGAGCACATAAATCTCAACATCATGTTTATATAAGCATCAATTGATACCTAAAACCAAAAAAATTGTTAGATTAGTAAAGAAAAAAATCAGAAGCTGATTTGTTATTATAATTGAAATTATGAAACATAGGACCTTTCGATGGCATAGGTTGAGCTTATTTTTGTGATGGTGGGAACAACATAGTTTATTCTGAATGTACAATGATAAAGAAAATTTTTAAGAATCGGGGTTCAATTAGTATGCTTTTTTTCCTTAAAGTTTTCTTTTCTAATATACTATGCTACACATGTTTCTTCTTTATGGGTATGCTAGAGAACATTGTGAATTTCTTGATATTTGGTATATATTTGTAAATATTTTAACTGAGCTTGTGTTACCATCTGAAAAAATTAAAATAATGTTCAGAAAGCTTAACTTTAACAGAGCATCCTTCCACCTAGTGAAATATACTTGCAGTTGTGGCTTTGTAGGAACAGATCTAACATTTTAAATATATCTTTGCTATATCTGTTTATCAATAAGGAAACTGCTGCTTGTCAATTTTAGCTTTTAAATCATCTACGGATGATCATGTCATTGACTGTACGATGATAAAGCAAATTTTTAGGAATCCAGGTTCAATTAGTCTGCTCTTTTTCCTTAAAGTTTCCTTTTCTAATATACTATGCTACACAAGTTTCTTTTTTATGGGTATGCTAGAGAACATTGTAGATTTCTTGATATTTGGTATATATTTGTAAATATTTTAACTAAGCTTGTGTTACCATCCGAAAAAATTAAAATAATGTTCAGAAAGCTCAACTTTAACAGAGCATCCTTCCACCTAGTGAAATATACTTGCAGTTGTGGCTTTGTAGGAACAGATCTAACATTTGAAATATATCTTTGCTATATCTGTTTATCAATAAGGAAACTGCTGCTTGTTAATTTTAGCTTTTAAATCATCTATTGATGATCATGTCATTGACTGTATCAAAGTGGGATTCTATTCAAGGCTGAAGTGAATATATGTTTAATTTTGTATGGTATTGTAAACGTTGAAAGAGAATAAGAGAAACCTGGTAAATTCACTCAAAAACATTTTTCTACTCATAATAAATCATACCGAGGCCTCAATTTGCATCATTGTTAGACTTCCACCAACTAAATTATCGGTTAAGCTGGTTTAAAAAGAATAGTAGGGCTTTGTCATAACCAAATTCGTCTCCTTCAAGGTTTTCTGAAACAAATAATTGCTAGGATGCTAGGGACCAGGTTTAACTAGCTACTCTTCCTGTTTTGAATCTACTCAACTGAATGGATCTTTGCAATCTTTTGGATTTTGGATTTAGATTGGGATATTCAAGTGTTTCTAAGGCTTTATATAGAAATATTCTTCTATTTGAACATAACTGAGTAGAATCTATTGGAGTTTTAGGGTGAACTGACTATTTTTCCTAATTATATTAATGTCTTTTATCTACTCAGCTGAAATGCAGTACAATGTTGGATGTGACATGTAAGTCTATTGACTGGCCATGCTAGAATCTTATAGGCATGTTAGAGTTTTTACCTTGAGTTGCTTGGCTGGTGTTCTCACAGTAATGTCACAAAAATGACAGCAGCAGATTAAGACATGGAGAGGATGTAGTTATATGGGAGAATAAAGCCCAGCCATGCAGAGGGAGCCTTTTTTGAGATTGGTGCTCCATTATCTATTTGAGGCTTGAGTGATTTGTGTATGTAACTTAGTGATTGGTGCTCCATTATCTATTAGGAGATAAGTTATTATACTACATGATTGATTGGTCAGACTTTTTCAGTGTCACTCTAGTGAGTTGGAAAGCTCAACTTAGAGCTTCATTTGACACCTTATCTGGTTTCTGTTAGATTCATAGTGCACTTCTCTATTTAAAGAGTACATAATCTAATTTTAATCATGATGTATATAGTCCCTATACTAAAATTTCATTTCAGTCCAGGGTACTTATTTTCAGTTTTATAGAAGATAGCTGTAGTATTGATAGTTCACTATTAATATTTTCGACAGTATGTGTTCATAGATTAGTGCAGCCAGATCTGGGGTTCTTTGTTTTAAGCTTGAGTAGTTGGGTTTAAAATTTTCGAGTGCAGAATCTGCTTAGCATGGTCTGAAAACTAATAGTTTATGGGCAATTGGATTAGGCCAATATGTTTCGCAGTCCAATATTATTTTGTATAATGATTTAAGGCACGCTCGTTTTATGGATGTTAGTATTGCTGATAAATGCATTTTTTTTTGGTACAGTTAGGTTGGTTTGGACAACATTTTATGTTGAACCCAGAGAGATGTGGATCAAAATGCTAGTTTCTAGAAGACAGGTTGAAATGTACCCGTCGATTTGTATCTAGATTGATATACAGCGTTTTGTACTAAGAGTAAGTAGAAGCAGAAGTATACTTTTGGAAAAACAACTTATGCCCAAGAATGAAATATCTCGAGGTGAATAAAGGGGCAGTGCCGAAATTGTTATAAGAGAATTTGAAGTATCAATTAATAGATAGATTGAACTTTTAGCAAAAATGGATTAATACTAGCTATGATTGTGATGGTATTGAAGGCCAGACAAATAGTTTGATAAAGTACCTAGACTTGGCAAAACCCGCCATATGGCGATCGGATCAAGTTTGAAAATGATCACATTATGTTTAGAAAGTGCAAATAAAAGATGTTTTTTAGCAGTTTAGCTCATCAAAATTCATCAAAATTGATAGGAATGGACACAACAATATCGGCGAAGCAATGAATACCACAGGTTCAGTCCAAAATACAACACTGGTATAATTAATGGTAGGCTTGTTGGTGCTGTAGGCTCAATTTTGGAAATTTTATAATTTGGATATATGTCAAGTACAACATTTATTTAAGCTTTACAACACAAGCAAATTTGGGCCAACTAATAAGAGATGTTATGACTTTTCTCTACTTAGGTTTTGTAAATAGGGAAGTTTCTTATATAGATTACATATATTATTAGAAATAAATGCATAAAACCATTTTGTAGGAAAAGGCTCTTCACATTTAATGAAGGATAACTCAAATATTGCTATTTACTAAAGAAGTAAATTTGGGTCAATTGATAAAAGTGTGACTTTTCTATTCTTGGATTTTGCAAAGCTTAGAAAGATTTTTATTTTATTTTAAATTTTACATAATTGTTAAATAGAAATGCTTAAATGTTAGGTTGACAAAGAGCAATCCCATTTAATGCAAAAATAACTTGAAATTGGGTGTTAACAATTCTCTTCATTGACCTTTGTGATTCTATGATGTAATTGTTCTCTTCAATGACCTTTGTGATTCTATGTAGTATTTTATCAACAAATACAACTAAAGGTTTTTCTATAAATTTAAGAGAACTATGAAAGATAAATGCTTAAAAAAGTATAGAGATAAAAATGCAAAGATAACTTTAAATTGTTAACTACTTGCTTCCTTGGCCCTTGTGATTCTATAGTTTAGGATCTCATCAACAAATAAATATAAAGGCTTTTCTATGAATTAAGAGAACTAGTAAAGAGAAGTACTAAAATATTATATTGACGAAGATAGACAAATAACTTCAAATTTGTTGTAAACTACTCCCTTCATTAACCCTTGTGAGTTTGTAGTTTAGAATTTTATCAACAAATAAAACTAACACTTAAATGTGAGTTTGTAGTTTAGAATCTTATAAAAAAATAGAGCTAGTACTAACATGCGAGTTTGTAGTTTAGAATCTTATCAATAAATAGAATTAGTGCTTACATGGTTAATTATTTTGAACATAAGTTCTTTGTAGCAATGTACAATAGTAGTTTAAATAAATTAGACAACTAAGTGGATATTTTTGAAATTAGAGTATGATCAATTGTATGCTAAGATTGTTAGGTGATAGAGTTAGTTTTTAGAGTGAGCATTTATAAACTTGTAGTTTCTTTTATATCTAAAATTGCCTCCTATAAAATATTATCCTATTAATGAACAACTTATTGTAAATTTGGGTACTTTGAGTTTATAATTCTGAAAAGACTTAAAGATTATCAAAACTAGACTTCAAAATAGCACATGCAAATTTAACACTTAAGAACTTACTTGGATGCAAGGACATTAAAGGCAAAAGAGGACTATAAGATGCTTAATTCATATTTAGAGTAAAAGTGGCAATGCTTATCCATTTAGATGAGTGACATTTATCCCATTTCTATATCTTTAAAAGACTATGCATATTTAAGCCCCCTGAATGATATTATGATAAACGTGTTTGTTGCTACAAATTTGTACAATCATAAATCTTCTCAATTGCATTGTAGAATACATCCATTTTTAGCTAGAATTTTATAGTGCCCATGTGTGTTCTAATAGATATGCATGTTTGTTTCTACATATCTAATTTCCTTTGATCCCTTTTGTAGAGATATTAGGCAACTTTTGGTTGCCCTCAAATTTGTATTCCTTCCTTGCACTATTTTGCAAGGAAGGAATACTAATTGTTAAATAGAAATGCTTAAATGCTATGTTGACAAAGAGCAATCCCATTTAAAACAAAAATAAATTGAAATTGGGTGTTAACAATTCTCTTCATTGACCTTTGTGATTCTATGATGTAATTGTTCTCTTCAATGACCTTTGTGATTCTATGATGTAGTATTTTGTCAACAAATACAACTAAAGGTTTTTCTATAAATTTAAGAGAACTATGAAAGATAAATGCTTAAAAGAGTATATAGATAAAAATTCAAAGATAACTTTATATTGTTAACTACTTGCTTTCTTGGCCCTTGTGATTCTATAGTTTAGGATCTCATCAACAAATAAATCTAAAGGCTTTTCTATGAATTAAGAGAACTAGTAAAGAGAAGTACTAAAACATTATATTGACGAATAACTTCAAATTTGTTGTAAACTATTCCCTTCATTAACCCTTGTGAGTTTGTATTTTAGAATCTTATCAACAAATAGAACTGACACTTAAATGTGAGTTTGTAGTTTAGAATCTTATAAAAAAATAGAGCTAGTATTGACATGTGAGTTTTTAGTTTAGAATCTTATCAATAAATAGAATTAGTGCTTACATGGTTAATTATTTTGAACATAAGTTCTTTGTAGCAATGTACAATAGTAGTTTAAATAAATTAGACAACTAAGTGGATATTTTTGAAATTAGAGTATGATCAATTGTATGCTAAGATTGTTAGGTGATAGAGTTAGTTTTTAGAGTGAGCATTTATAAAATTGTAGTTTCTTTTATATCTAAAATTGCCTCCTATAAAATATTATCCTATTAATGAACAACTTATTGTAAATTTGGGTACTTTGAGTTTATAATTCTTAAAAGACTTAAAGATTATCAAAACTAGACTTCAAAATAGGACATGCAAATTTAACACTTAAGAACTTACTTGGATGCAAGGACATCGAAGGAAAAAGAGGACTATAAGATGCTTAATTCATATTTAGAGTAAAAGTGGCAATGCTTATCCATTTAGATGAGTGACATTTATCCCATTTCTATATCTTTAAAAGACTATGCATATTTAAGCCCCCTGAATGATATTATGATAAAGGTGTTGGACTTGTATAATCATAAATCTTCTCAATTGCATTGTAGAATACATCTACTTTTAGCTAAACTTTTATAGTGCCTACATGTGTGTTCTAATAGATATGCATGTTTGTTTCTACATATATAATTTCCTTTGATAGTGCCTCAAATCAGTATTCCTTGCACTATTTTGCATAAGTCCCTCATTTTACTCTTTATTTCCACACATTGGTAATTGTTCTCCTCTATTGAGTCCTTGTGGGAACTATTTGCAAATGTAACTCTCAACGTAGGCTTAGGTGGTCTTGGGGATTTGGGGGAATGATGAAAAAGGTGTAAGAGAATTGCTTAATAGGTTTGAGCCTCATGAGTCCATTTTTAATCAAGTACCTCCTCTTGAGAAAATCGAAGAATTTGTTGAAGGGATCACTAGTCTTGTATATGCATTCCATCTCACCTACCTCATTTCCTTCTATATCTAATTATGCCATTCATCTAATTGATATCCACATATCACATTGAATTTTCTCCAATGTTGAAGTTGTTTACTACACACACAAGATGTATACTTATTTACATAATTAAAAGTTGTGTCATTTGAAATGCACAAGTGCTTGGCAATATGATCAATAAAATGAGGCAATACTCACCTCAAAAGAATCAAAGAATCTTATAAAAATTTGGAAGGGCTTGTGTTTCTATATTTTCCCTCAATGATTGTCACTCATCCTCCATAAGCGAACTCCTTCCCACCATTTTATCAACAGTAACCAGCATGGCATCTTGGTTGGCATCAAATAAAGACTTGTTTTCTTAATTTTTTTCAAACGGTAATGAATAATGACAAGGATGTATTTTTTGTAGTGTATGAAATCATGGTAATTTGTTAGCATTTAAAAATGTAGTTTTTGAATCAAACTCATTGACCTATGTTTCACGAGTATTGGTTTGTATGAACCCATCTCTCATGAGCATGACTAGTGTACTTAACATTTATTACATCTAGTGTATGATGTCAACAATTGTTTCTAAATTGCATGGAATTCCTCCACATATTGTTTGAAAAATACATAAACTACTTGGCCTTAATTTTTTCTTTACATGCATTAAAATTCTTGAAATTTCCACTATGGTCATGGGGATTGGGAAAAATTTCTTTTTTACTATATCTTGCAATTCCTTTGCCTTGATGTTGATTCCCTTAACCACATAATTCATATAAGAATATGTTTACATCATCAATTTATATAGTTTATCTAGGGTGACAAGTTTGGGCCCCTTTGGTACAACCTAGTGGAGAGATGAACCACTAATACCTTTTGATATTTAGGCCTCCATTTTTCTTGACTCATTGTACAATTTGACCTCTAAAATTTGAGATTGTAAGCAAGGTAATTGAAAGCCTTCCATAATACCTCATCAATTTGGGAAAATATATCAACTATAAACTCTAACAATCCCTTGATCATCTAAGTGAATTAGGAGTTCAATTACTCCACCAACTTGTCATACTAATCTCATTCCTTTTATCGTCATATCATTATGGTATCTAATTCTTCAATTATTTTCTTGCTCAATTTTGTATCTTGCCCCTTCAAAGATGTTGTAATTAAGATGACAAGAGCTGCTAGATGATGCATTAGTGGTGTTGGTGAACTGCTAAGTGATCCTTTAATTTCTCTTGAGCCACTTTGAGATTTTTTAATATTTAATTCAACTTCATATTATTGTCTAGTTTTCTATATATATACCCCTCAATCAATTTATATTTAATTGTCCAGCTAGATATTGAGGGGAGTATTTTGTAATGTGCCAACCCTTTAGTATAGTAAAAATTCTAAATTTACATCATACAAGTAAATAAACACGCTAACAAGTCATTGTAATAAAAAAAATCTTTCTTTTATTGAAAATATATGAACAAGATGCCATATCATATTACAATTAAAATTCCACTTCACTACAATAACTTCACAAGTACACATAACAATAATACATAACTTTACAATCATAGCTCCAATGAGCTTTAGAACAAATAGCTGTAAGATGGTCTAGGATCTTTCCTTTCAAATCTTGGTTCTTCTATTGCCTGTTGTGGAGGCAAAGCATCACTCAGGTGCTTTTCTACCAACCATGGACTCATAATGCAGTTCCCCACACATCTATCATTCAATAGATGGCACTTCCCTTCGATGAAGAGATTGGTAGAGTAACTGATAACAACAACCAACTAAGCATAGGATTGTGTCCTACATAACTAGAACCTTGTAATCCCACAATCTTGAACTAGCATGTAATACTAGATCACAGTGAACTGACAGTGTAGTCTTAAAGGTCACACAACTAAGTGGGGATTCGTACTTTGATCAAAGAGTTCTCATTTAATACTTCAAGAATGAATTCATCTATCACATACACTACTCAAGGCCAATTTGACTTAAAGCTATCTTAAGCTACACATAGGTATATCCTCCAATGGATAGTTTGTCATCCCAGATAACCTATCACCATATAATTTTCTTGGTATTAACCTACTTAACTACCAAGTACTCAAGCTAGTTATATCCTTCAATGGATAGTTCGTCATCCCAGATAACCTATCTTCAAAACAATTTACTTACATATAATAAATCCTCTGCCATACTAGATGACCTCTCCTAGGAGTAAACACAAGCTTTCCTAGTTAAATCAATAACTTAGCTAAGTGTATCATAAGTGCCTTCCATGTTCAATCATACCTAGTATATAATACTTATGGTAAACACCCATTTGGGTATGTGTAGGATCATGATGGGCCAAAAAGTGGCGATATGTAAGTGATATGATGGGCCATGTGGTTGACGACTTTTTTTTACCCAAAATTGATGAAACGAAAAGGGTTTTTAAAGGAGATTCTCATCTTTCCACCAATATAAATTATGCTTTACTTTGAATTTAATAAATAATTATTATTCATTTTCTATTTGAATTCTGACTAAAGTTTTGATTGATAGGCTGATTGAAAAAAATCTATAGCTTTCATCACATTTTTTGAATCTGAAACATGCACCACATTCTATTCTTTGCATACTATAGGATTAAAAAAAAGAAAATTAAATTTCATGAAGTTTTGACCAAGTTAAGATAGTCAGACATACAAGTTTTTACAAAAAAATAAGCATCACATTGAAACATGAGTCCTCTACTCATATCTAAAATATTATAAAAAAAATATTATTATTTTATTGTGGTTAGGGTGGTCAAACAAATACCTACTTATTTTTTCCTGAAATTTAAGTACTACTGCATTGAAATTCCAAATTTTCATCAAATAGATTTTATTTTTTAAATAAACCTTGTAGTTTAGAAACTGCATTCAATTTGCTACAGATTCTATTCTTACATATTTTTGAAATAATATAGATAACTTATTCAAATTTTTACGTCAAGTTGCCTAACTCTTTTTTATGAATTTTTTGCCACTTAAGGGCTTGTTTTTTCCATGATGATCTTGCATATGCCCATCTCCTATTATGGAGTAAATACAAACACATTGCATCCCATGTTCAAACATATCTAGTATACTTATACATCTATGTTGAACCACATGAACATAATTAAATACCTATGCCAGGTAATCTCTTTGACATATCTAGTATAATCAAATACTTGTGTCTAGCTACCTCTTTGACATATCCAATACAATCAAGTATATATATACTTAAAAACACATTATACAAGTGTAGCCTAAAGGATTTTGTTCCCTTTTCCAAAGCAACATTAAATACTTCTACAACTCAAATAGAAAAGACATTCCATGTCTAGTATAGAAAATAGAATAATCTCTTGCAAATAATAAGGTAAAAACCCCATGCATGTTATCGCTTATTCCAATAGTGACGACAATGCAGCCTTCCCTTTAGTTCAATTTAGCTTCTCAACTCAATTCACACTCCCTCTCTAGTTAAAAGCACTCTTCTCTCAAAATTAAACAACTCTTCCTCACAAAGTCCACTCTTTTCTCACTCATATATCTAATGAAATGGACTAGTGAAACTTGGAAGTAATTAATAGATAATGACGTATTCCTTTGGCAAGATACTCCTTTCTCAAAGGTAATAATAATCTCATAGAAATGTGAATACTGGTTGCAAATAATGTTCACTCAGAGATGTGAAGAATGAACATAAAATAATGCACAAGATGATACGCAAATGATGAGTAAGGAATTCACAGGATAATACTCAAGGTAATTCCAAAATGATGAATTTGATAACACCCAAGACAATGCATTGCAAGAGAACTGGGCACCTTTTTATAGAGTAGCCAACCACAAAGCTTCGTACAACCATGACATGTAAATTGACACCACTCATATTTTGAATTATTCAACCTAGAGGTGGCGCCAACTCAAGCCTACACTTAGCAATAAACATGATGAATCGACTTCCAAATTTTCCAGCATCGAGAAGAATTTTTCAAAAGCACATGGGGGAATTCGTAATTTTTTGCCAAATCAACACCTGCTTAAAAATGGTAATAGTGGTGGCACCAAATTTGTGAGATGGCAAGATTTTCATATGCATAGAAGAAGTCAATCATGTTTCTTTAACATATAACCAGTATCGACTATTTTCTAGGTTGAGTCGATTAAAATCATTTACTGCATTGAATTTAGTCAAGCTTCAGATATCGACTTGGTCAGAGCCATAAAGATTTAGACGCATTTCATTGTTCATCCTTGCATATTCTTTTATAGGTGATGCATGATTTTCCACAAAATCGTATTTGATTCAAAGTCGAGTTTCCTCTCTTTAAACTATATCAGCATAAATTAAGACAAAGTTTAAATGTGTGAGTAGAAGTCTTCATCAAATTGACTCATTTATTAAATCAGAATAATTCAATTTCCAAAGTTAAGAATATATATATATGTTCACTATAATATTACCATAGTAATAACTATACCTAAATCATTCTAATAGATATATAAATCAATCTCCAAGCTTGCTAGGGATAACGTCTTCAAAGTATATAAGGTGTCCTTCCATTATGCAGCGATCATCTTTGCAATTAACTAAGTCTTTTAATGACTTAATGCATTGGCCTAAGATCTTTATTAAGGCTCCGAATAATTCTTCCTTACGTGATTGGGGTATTCTTATATACATTTGAATATAATACGATAGGTTCACACACACACACAGACACACACATATATATAGCACTTAAATGTTTTACATATAATAATATAAATATAAGGTTTCCATTATATATATTATATATATTTATACCCTCTATTTTCGGATGTATAACTCTTTTGATATGTTCAAGAGTGATAATATGTGTATATATTTATACACATATATACTTATATAATATATACATATGTACACTTTTCCGCTAAGCATTAACACTTGCAAGTGTATTTGTGTATATATATACAAGCATATTCATTATATGGTAATATGATAATCAAGTAATCCATTTCGATATTGAATGATTATGACCTAGTGTCAATACCCACACACATATATAGATACACACATAGTCATTTCCTCGTGTATGTACCTTTGTGAGTATTTCTACTCACGTACATGTGCATTTGCTAATGCTCTTATACACGGGTGGGTGATCCCACAATACTGGTTTACAATTTTTGGCCAAACTGGACAATGAAATAATTTTTTCTAACTAAATCTTCACTTTCAAGCACCTATAGCGGCTAAACCGTGAGGAATTTTCACGAAGATGATACAATCTAGTGATTTGTGACATTTTGTCTATAGATTCTAAATATATTTTTTTCAAATTTTTTGGAATCAGATTGCACTTTTTCCATCTCCTTCGAAAACTAGTTTTTTCAATAAACAACATTTTTAAGGAGTGACGCTCATCGTATAATGCATAACTTGTTTTCCATGAAGGATAAAATTTTTATTTTTTCAAATTTAGATTTTTAACTATGAGATCTAGTGCTTCCAATTGGTTTCATAGTGTTTTATTGAATATTTTTTCCTTAATCAAGTTTTGAAGTCAAACCAATTACAATTCAGACATAGGTGGACTGTATAATGCATAAATATTTTTGTATGTATCGAAATTCAATTTTTTTATTGGATCAAGGCCTTCAATATCTGGTGCACTGATATTTTTCAATTTTTTCTGATAATGTGCTATGTTTGCACATGTGCAAAACAAACAGCTTGATTTTTGGTGACAAACCTATGTTTAATAAAACTTAAAAAACAAATACATAATAAAACCAAAACATATTAAAATTAAATTTGTTAGATAGATCATTCTGAGGACTACCATCATCCATTTGGGTTTGTGAAGTTTCCTTCATTTTCATCCTCAACCTGAGCTTTGAAGTGTAAAATTCTAGACTTTTTTGGCACTTGAGGGTGAGAAGGTGGGAAAAGGGCGGTTTGGGAAAACCATGGGGGTTTGAGAAAACCTCTAGGGGTTCGCTTGAACCCTGGCTCAAGTGAACCCACTTTCAAACAAGGTTTTCTTTGTGTTTTTTTGGTGAGAATGGTGGGACCTTGCATTTAATGGGTTCACTCAAACTAGAGTTCTAGCGAACCCTCTTTTGGTTCGCTCGAACCAAAAAGTTCGTTCAAACCCCAAAAACTAATTTTTTTTGCATGGGGGTGATCCCACAATAGTGGTTTACAATTTTGACCAAACTGGACACTGAAATATTTTTTAAAACTAAATCTTCACTTTCGGGCACCTATAGCGGCTAAATTGTGAAGAATTTGAAGATGATGCAAACTAGATTTTCGTGAAATTTTTTCTATTGATTATAAATATATTTTTTTCAACATTTTTGGAATCAAATTTCACTTCTTTTTTCATCTCCCTCAAAAACTAGTTTTTTTCAAAAAACAACATTTTTAAAAAGTGACACTCACCGTATAATGCATAACTTTTTTTCCATGAAGGATAAAATTCTAATTTTTTCGAATTTAGATTTGTAACTCTGATATCTAGTGCTTCCACTTGGTTAGATAATTTTTTATTGAATATTTTTTCTTCAATCAAGTTTTGAATTCAAACCAATTATAATTCAGACATAGCGCGACCATATAACGCATAACTTTTTTTGCATGTATCAAAATTCAATTTTTTTCTTTGTTGGATCAAGGAATTCAATATTTGGTGCACTAATATTTTAATTTTTTTTTTAACAATCTGCTATTTTTCCACATGTGCAGAAAATAGAGCTTGATTTTTGATGAAAAACCTACATTCACGAGAAATAAAAAATAAATATAATAATAAAATTAAATATATTTAAAATTACACTTTTTTGAAAGCTTATAAAAAGAAATACATACAAAAAATAAAGTTTAAATGAATTCATTTGATCCCTGAAAAGGTAAATCAAAAGTGGTTTTTTATCAACATTTTGATAGGTGTGAAGGAGACTCTATTATAGGTATGGTTTAAAACTAGTGGGGTTCTATCCAAGGGGGTTTGATTTAAAGTAGTTTGATCAAACCCTCTTCAATTGGAATTCTTTAAATGGAACATTTTAAGGCTTAAATCATTATATTTTCTAAAATATGTGATTTCAGCAAAAACCAGTTCCTCCCAAAAATTGTAAACTAGTTTTGTGGGATCACCCATGGGGTTGTTTTTTGCAACTTTTCATTCCTCACTCAAATTGTAAACCACTTTTGTGGGTTCACCCGAGCTTATGTATATGCATTTATATATATGCCTATATACATGCTACATTTTATGTTCATTATGAAATGACGTAAAGGTAACCATTCATAAAGCCCAAAGAATCAACCCAAGTACAATCCACATAATGTCATAAGGAAGGACTCAAAGCTCAAACAAATAAACATCACCCAAACATGCATTCAAAGTAAACAAGAGCTTTACTAATGCAGACATATCGGCTATGGATGACTTATCTATAACCCATAAACTAACTCAATTTAGTAACTCAAGTGTGGTGTGTGTTTATGCTTATATAGTTATATTTACTAGTTACTCGACCAAGATCTTCTCCCGAGTGATACTTTCCCTCCCCTTGGAGAATGGAAATTTTCTTGCAACCACTAACACATGCACTTGGTAGTCAATTGTTCTCAATATAACTAGCATATATAAACATATTTAAATTTAGAATAACAATAATTCAATAACTATCTATTCACATATATGCAGCATTTCACCATGAATAACATCAATTGAGATAACATCAAATGAGATAACATTCATATTGAAAACAATGTACAAGCATCATTAATTCATCTCCATAATTCACATTACTTTCACATAAACTCTATGTAGTAATAGTAAATAGTAACTTCACAATTTGGGGTGTAACATATTCAATCAATAACTTACCATGTGAAGGAGGAATTTTTTACATTATTAAAGTTGGCCTATTTGGGCCATAACTTGACCTAGAGAAGTATATTCAAAATTGCTCTTGAAGTATATATATTTTCCTTCCTCACCTTAGCATTAAGTATCATGGCTTGAGCCATTTTTCTTCTTGGAAGCAAGATACATCAAATAGCTCTAATAAGGGCTCTTATTTTCTTTGATGTTAGCACCATAAATTTTAGTAGCAAGGAAAGCCATTTTTTTGCTTGTAGTGTTGTCTTCTTTAGATGATTCAATTTTTTTCCGCTTTTTGTTAGTTTTTATTTATTTATTAAGGGTTGTAGTGAAGGAAATTGTATACCATTACAATTTCACACTATGTTTGGGTCCCTTAATTCTTTGGACTTAATTAAGCTTCTAATTTACCAAATTATGAATTTCCAAGCCTTATTTTTCTCATTTTCTAAAATGAGAACTGACATTAAATAAATGTAATCAATAATTGAATCACCATGGAATATGTGTATCTTGGACTTATAGGCCAGGACCCATTCACTCATGGGAGAATGGGTCCCCTTTAAGTGCCAAGACCCATTTTAAAATATGTTTTTGATAGTATTTTAATGATTCAAATTCAACTTGCAATTGTCAACTTTTGGAATCTATTTTTTGGGAAATTATATAAACACCTATAAATATAGTCTTTTTTTATTATTTGAAATGTAACTAGTAATAATACACTTTATGAGAGATATCCTATGATCAATTGATATCATTATCAAGTGAATTCAAGAGCAGATTTATCAGTCATTTGTTACAGCAATCAAGATCCTAACATCAGGTTCAATTTTATGTGTGTTCATGTCATCTTGTGACTTGGCTAATATGCATTGTTGATCCTAAAGCATCCAAGCATTTCAAGTATCCAAATCAATCAAGTAAAGCAAGATCAAATTCCTTTGGAGAGATGAGTTTGACTTCAGCCCTCTAAGGAAAGCCATTGAAGGGTGGTGAGTTGTAGCAAGCATTGTTCATTCATCATTTCCTTCCTTTTTCATTATCTTTTTATCAAGGTTTAATTACCAAACTGGGGTTTGACCAAGGAAAACCCCCATACATAGAAAAATAACATTTTTTCCTCTTTGTGTATGTGCATATTATAGGTTGAAGAAGGATTGAAAAGATCTTGAGGAGAACATTTTCATTGCTTCATTTATTGGACCATCATTCTTGTCAAGACAAAAAAATTAAGTTACAAAATTCATTTATGAAATTCCAATAGTGGGACCTGTGTCAAATGAAAGCTCAAATCTTGCACCAGAGGACCCAAAAAGTTGATTCAAATCCTTGTACATAGAACCATTCACCTATGGGTGAATGAA
>VDFB02197550.1:0-16537 GCA_007258455.2 Sequoia sempervirens | reverse complement strand
AATTGTCCATAAAACTGCTCTTCAAGGCACAAAGCATAACCTTCGGTATGGCCCGATTCCATAATTTGACCAAATACTTTAGCATTTCGTCCATTTTTGCTTTCAACTCAGCAATTTCTTGTTTCTGACTTCAATTTTCTTCTTCAATTTCTTCTTTTCTACTTCCCACAGACTTTGTTGCATGTCAGTCTGGGCAATGTGTCAAAAAGTCAAAGTTTGTAGTGTAACTATTTCCCAATTATTTTTAACATATTCCAGAAACTTAATTAAAAATGTCCTCTTAAACACAACAATGGCTTTGCAATTTGTGGAGTGAAATACAGTTTCACTAGGCACATTCAGTTGTTCAGCCTATTCTTGTTCTTGCTGTAGGATAAATTCTTCTTGTTGCTGCGGTGGAGAAGTTTGTGCTTCCTCCGAGAATTGCATAGCAGCAGTAGCCAGATCATCAAGATTTGGCAACTCGTGCCCATTATGCCCTGCTTCTTTTGTCTCTACTTGTTCCTCTTCAGGAACGAGCGAACTCTAAGCAGCATTCTCAGATTCATTCTGAGAAACATTAAATTCAGATTCAACAGACCCTTTTGAAATTACAATCACCTCAGGTTGTGGTGAAACAGGGGAGGTCCTAGATTGTTTCCTTTTGGAAACCCTTCTTGGTACTGATGTGGCTGTAGGGGGTGTTCCGGTAGCTTTTATTTTTCTTGTTTGTTCAGGGGGATCTGCCCTACTAGAGGATGATGGTGAACTGGTAATATTAACAGATGTTGCTGTAGGAGAAACTGCTGTAGGGGAAGGTGCTGCAGGAGAGGAGCATTTCCTTTTCTAAGAACGAGGGTCAGATTCTGGGGACCCTTCTGCCTTTGATTTTCCTTTCTCCCTCCTAGTAGCAGACCTAGTTTGTACCCTAGCAGAGGATTCAGCTATGATGGCTACAGGATCGGGTGCTACAGGAGTAGATGACCCATGCCCTGTTCCACTAGTAGATGCAATTTCTTTCTTCTTTCTTTGAGGTCATGGGGTAATTACCCTAGGGGGTTGTGGAGGTTGCAAACTCTTTTGGGCAACAAATTGTTGCCAGGAGAGAGGTGAGACGTCTCTCAAAGATCGCTCAATTAGTAATTTAATAAGGCCATGATGAGTGACAGAGTTATCTTTCCCCTGTTGAGTTCCATGGGCACTTTGCTCTAAAAACTTTAACAAGAAATTCAGAACATTCACAACCAACCCATGCCTTATGTGGCTTAATAATTTAAAATGATGAGAATGCAGGTAGGAAAAATGGCCTTCACAGGTAAAATACCTTATTATATAAGTGGCATACTCTGAATATGGAAGAGACAGCAACACATGCTTGCATCCCTGCTTGGAGACTTCCAGAGGTCCATCAGTAGGCATTGAAAATTCAGCCTTGGTACCGCTAAGATCCTAAGAAAAGTTTTCTCCAACGGTCAAGCCCAGCTACCCTCAAGAATTTATCTTTGGTTGCAACAACTGTTAGACCCCATACGGTGGCTTCCCCTTTAGAAAGTGTTCTCAAAAATTCTCCCGCAGCCTCCTCATCAAAATCATTTAAACTCAGAAAATAATTTAACCATCCACAGAGGCTAAATGCTTGGACTGTCTGCGGGTTTTGCAACAACAATTCATGAGCTACAGGCTCATGTCGCACCAACTGACCACCCATGTTTGTAGTTTTTCTAGCTGAACTCAATTTCTTGCTAAAGACTCAAATTCTTTATTTCCCTTTTTGTTCTGGTTTTTCTCTGTCAGGCCGCCACATTTCTTTCTTTTTTTCCAAAAATGAACTTTTTTAAACAAGCAGTCTTAATCGTAATTTGCAAGAAAAATATGCATTAAAGAAGGTCATGCAATCACGTTTGAAAAGTACCAAAAATATATTAAAGAAAGATTATTTTGCAGTTATGGAAGCGGCGAAAAGACAGGTTTCAAACGATGGATTACCCTGCCCCCTACTTAAAAGATGACATGTGTGCTCACATGTACTAAAGAACAAGTAGAGACTCAGGTAATAATGACCGGTACATGCATAGCAGTAATTGAATAGAATGAAATAAATCAAATATGCGATAAGAAAAGATATGGCATACCTTTAATAATTGCACGTACGTGTGAAGAAAGATGACGGCGCTGCATGAATTGATAAGTTGGAAAGATATCCTAATTAAGGTTGATGCGGATGGATGAAGTGGATGGGTGATGTGGGCAGAGGAAATGTATGAATGAAATGAATGGATGGGATGGATGGATGGAAGGTAGAGAAGTGAGATGGGGGCGATAAATGAAGATGGAGAAAAAGGGTTTTCGTAAAAAGAAAACCTTTATTATGGGCATGCTTTTTAAAAATTACGGGAACGCTGCAGGAGAAAGGCTAGAGCCTTCGACTACAGGAAGAGTAGCGGGAGGAACCTGAATGAACTGCTTCATGAAGTCTTTCTTGGAAACTGGCTTATGGTACAGTCAAAGTCGGTGGCCATTGACGAGCAATTTGAAATGGACTAGATCAATTGTGACTAGCTGCACAGCTCCATTGTCAAACACATTTTCAACTTCATAGGGGCCAAGCCAGCATGTTGTGAGTTTACCCTGGTTTTCTTGGTACCTGGAATCATATAAAAAATCCCAATCTCTAGCAGAAAACTTTCTGGTTTTGATGTGCTGATCATGCCATTTCTTTCTCTGCTTTTGGATTACTTCTATATGCTGCAGGGCGGCGTTTCTCATTTCATCCAAAGCATTTAGCTGCAGGAGACGGTCCTTCTGTGCTTTGGATAAGTCCATGTTGAGTTGAAGAGCTGTCCTCAAAGTTTTATGTTCAAATTCAATGGGTAACATAGTTGTTTTCCCATAGAGCAACTCAAAAGGTGTAAACCCAGTTGTTGTTTTCCATCGAGTTCTGTAAGCCCAAACTGTTTCAGGAAGTCTATTACTCCAGTCTTTCTTATGAATCTACACTGTCTTTGTGAGGATCGCTTCAATTTCTCTGTTTGTTACCTCCGCCTGACCATTGGCTTGAGGATGATAAGGGCTGGATTTCCTATGTTTGATCTTATAGTCATTCATAAGTGCAGTGATCAGATTTGACGTAAACTGAGCTCCTTGATCAGTTACAAGCTCTCTAGGAACTCCAAATCTGGTGAAAATTTGTTCATACAAAAATTCAGCAACTTTGTTATCTCGGACATTGGTCATAGCTTTTACCTTGACCCATTTTGTGACATAATCTGTGCAAACTAGAATGTATGACTTTCCATTTGATGGTGGATCAATTGGCCCCACAAAATCCATCCCCCATTTATCAAAAGGGGTGACTATTACCTGCGGATATAGTGGCATTTCATCTGACTTAGTTGGTCTTCCCATACGCTGGCATCTGTCACACTTCCTTGTATAGGCCACAGCATCCTTGTGTAATGTTGGCCAGTAATACCCTGTTGTAAGAACTTTCATTGTTGTTCTTTTTGCTACAAAATGCCCCCCACATGGTTCATCATGGCAAGCATGCAAGATATCATAAGTCTCATCTTCTCTTACACATCTTCGCATTACTTGATCAGGTCCAGTATAGAACAGACAATTGGCAATCCAGGTAAAGTTGAAACTTTTCTCTATCAACAACTTCTTTTCTTTTGGGGAAAAATGAGCTAGTATTTTGTTTGCTGCTAGATAATTAGCAATGTCTACATACCAGGGTGTATGTGCAGCAATGGAAAACAAGTGTTCATCTGGGAATCTATCATCAATGACCTCATGTTCCTCAGATACAGCTGATTGAAGTCTTGATAAAAAGTCAGCTACAACATTAGCTCTTCTTGGTTTGTCAATGATTGTAATATCAAATTCTTGTAACAACAGGAGCCATCGTGGCAATCTACCAGAAATGGCAGGTTTGTTCATCAAGTACTTGATTGTTGCATGGTCAGTGTGGATGAAAATCTGATAACCTATGACATAATGCCTAAATTTATTCAAAGCATACGCTACTGCAAGCAATTCCTTTTCTGTAACAGTATAGTTGAGCTCAGGACCTTGAAGGTTTTTGCTGATAAAGTAGATAGCATGCTCAATTGAATTTTATTTTTGATTTAAAACTGATCCTATACCAAAATTAGATGCATCAGCATGTATGTGAAAAGGCAGGTTCCATTTTGGACCTTGAAGAATAGGGGTTTTAGTAAGCAAGTCCTTTAGCTGCAGGAAGGATTTTTCGCAGGCCCTCGGTCCACTCAAATTGGGAATCTTTTGTTAACAAAGCATAAAGTGGACTGACAATTTTACTAAAGTCTTTTATAAACCTTCTATAATACCCTGCATGACCAAGAAAACTTCTAACATCTTTTTGTTTTGCAAGAGTTTGTAAATTCTGAATAACTTCAATTTTAGCAGGGTCAACCTGAATTCCATTCTTTGAAATATGATGACCTAGAACAATACCTTCTTCCATCATTAGAAAGCACTTTTCACTGTTTAGAGACAAATTTTGCTCTCTACACCTTTTTAATACTTTTTCTAAATTCACCAGTGCTTCTTCAAATATGACTCCATATGTAGTGAAATCATCCATATAAATCTCCATACATTCATGAGATATATCAGCAAATATACTAATTATTGCTCTCTGAAATGTTGCTGGTGCATTGCATAAGCCAAAAGGCAAGACCGAATAAGCAAATGTCCCCCATGGATAGGTAAAAGTGGTCTTGTCTTGATCTTCAGGGGCAATTTTTATCTAATTATACCCACTGTAACCATCTAAGAACGAAAAATATCTTTTACCAGACAGTGAATCTAGTACTTGGTCTACAAAAGGTAATGGAAAGTGATCTTTTTTAGTGGCATTGTTCAACTCTCTGTAATCTACACATACTCTCCATTTTCCTCCTTTCTTGGGGACAATGAATAATGGAGAAACCCATTGGTCACGTAAATTGGGTAAATAAACCAAAGATCAAGGAACTTTGAAGTCTATTTTTCACTATTTCTTAAGTGTTGGATTTACTTCTCTCCAGGTTGTCTAACTAGTAAACAATCTTCTTTGATATATATCCCATGAGTACAACCTCGATCTATTCCCTTCATATCTCCATACTCCCATGCAAAAGCTTTATGTTGTTCTTGTAACATTTTTAATAAGTCAGCCTCTTGAGACTGTGACAACTTGCTATTAACATTCAAACAATGATCTAGAGACAATTCTATTTGCTTAATGAGATTACTCATAGAATCAACAGGTAATGTTTGTACCTCTTGTGGAAGCAAGTTATGAAAAATTGTCGGAAGTTTAGGCAATGAACTCTCGGAATCTAGCTACTGCAGGAAACATTGATGCTGACTGTCACTTGGATCAGATAAATTATCTGCATCAAGATTGAATTGCAGAATTTGAAAAAGAAAAGCATCTTCACTTTGAAGTTGAGAGAATGGATCATTTTGAAGCATCATCAATTGAGCCAAAGAATTGGCTTCTTCAATTTCTTCTCCCACATCTGGCCAAACAGGTTGGGACAAATCTGGTTGAGGTCTAGCAGGCAGATACAAAGCCAATTTCTTTGTGGACTGCCCATCGTAAATGGTCATATCTCCGTAACTACATCCTATAAAAGCATCAGCAACAAGCAACCATGGCCTGCTACCAAGAATAATCGATACCCTCCTAAAGTTTCCTTTAACTCGAGCAATATTTGAAATCAGCAGGATACTCCAAGATTCAAGAGTGACAATTACATCTTCTATCATCCCATCAGGTTTGACTGTGGAGCTGTCTGCAAGTTGCAGAACTATCAGTGTAGACCTAATGTTTGAAATATTCAAGGAGTCCATAGTATGCTTTGTCATTACATTAATGGCAGCTCCTAAATCAATCAAAACATTTTTTACAACTTGGCCATTTATATGTATCCTGCATTCATGTGTACCTGTGGTCAATATGCTTTGGAATGTGACTACATTCCCAACATTATATCACCCAATTTCCCTAAGACATGAATTGTTTGGGGATCCTTTTCGTCTAGGCTTCTTCAAACAAGCTTCTTTAATAGCTTTTCCAAAATTGGGAACATCTTTAATAGCCTGAAATAAAGGGATTTGAATTTGCACATTCTTGAGCTGATCTAGAATATCAAAAGTGGGTTCTTCCATGAGTTTAGATTCAGTACTTTGCAACCTCTGAGGAAAAGGTGGTTTATCTTATCTCTGCAAAAACAACAAAATTCAGAGAAATTGTATCGTATAGGCATATACCTGCTGGAAATATGTGCATTAGATTCCTTCAAGGGTGAATCGACATTTCTCGTAGAATCGAGGCGGTTTGGGAGCAGTAAAGTAGTTCCTGCACTTCTCGATGGATGTCACACATTAAGGCATGCTTGATATTGGTTGGCTCGTATATACATAGGCCTGAGGCCGCTGCTTATTATTGGGATTAGGCAACGGCTGGGTAGGCATAGGTGTTTGCTTTGGAGGTCCAAGATTTGTGGTAGTTGCTGTAGGAGGCGGCATAAGGGCCTGTTGTTGTGGCTTCAGAGGCTTCAGGAACCCAGGAGACTAGTTTTTCCATTGTTGAGGACCTCTCCATTGAAGATTTTGTTGCCAATTTTCTGAAGGTGGGGTCCATTGCCCTTGTGGCTGCTGCCAACCTCCTTGAGGAGATTGCCACTGTGGGGTTTGATAATTAGGCCAACTTGGTTGAGGTGGATTCCATGGTGGTGGTGGTCCATATGCTTGTTGCCATTGGTTATTATAACCAGAATATGGATTACCAAAAGTTAAAGGGTCTTGAGGCATACCTTGCCTTTGGGCCCATGGTCTCCTTTGTGCAACAAAGAACACTTGATCATCATCACCTTCCACTAGTTTGAAATTAGTAGGCAGTTGTCTGGCTTCCAAATTAGCCACCATCTTGCATCTACAATCACGCTTCTTTTGTCTACAGTATGGATAGAACTTTGCCAAAACTACCTCAGCTTCTGCATGTTTCTTCCGAGCTTGCATAGTGTCCAATTGTGTAGCCATATTATTAATGATGTCCTGCTTGAAATCAGATAGCAGATTTGTGATCTCCATCCCGAAACTCCACTGTAAGAAGACTTCCCCTAATCGGCACATGATGACCTCACCTTTCTTAACTATTGCTCGAGAGAAGCTAAGACATTATCTTCCCTGGATATCATCCTACAAGTGCTTGAGTTATATCACCTCCTTCCATTAGGTCCAAGGGCGGCCACACAGTATCACTAATTCCCTTAGAAAACAATTTCGAGTCCTCGCTAAGAGAGTAGGCATGGTTTGAGTTTCTTTTAATGAAAACAAAAACCTTGAAATATAGTCTTCCAGACTTTCATCCTCCTTCTGCTGAATTCGGAATATGTCATCACCTTTGCTGGCACTCTTACAATATTCCTTATATTTTTCAAGAAATTTCGTCTGCATGGCTGCCCAACTATTTACAATAGCTCTTCCCAGACTCATGAACCATCTGAGAGCTCCCTCCTTCAAAGTGGAAGGAAATAGCTTCAGTTTATGAGCATCCGTGTTGTAGTCATAACTGCGACAGAGGACATCAAATTCAAACAGAAAGGATTCTGGGTCTTCTGTGACCAGGCCATAAAACTATGGAAGCAAGGAAGAGGGGATGTTTTTAAGATTGTTAGTATCTTGTTGAGGAACAATGGGAAACTCAAATGCAGGAGGTGGATTATTAGGTGGATTATTTGCCATGTCTGGGTGCTGGAATAGCAGAGCAAATGGATTTTCCTCAGGTTCGTTATCAGCTGGGTCAAATGGTAGTTCAATAAATAGATTTTCAGGGAGGAACCTTCCCAGTGCGTCTCTTCTTCTTCTATGCATGCAATACGGTGAGTAATGGCTTGAAATATTTTGAAAATTTTTGACTAACAGACTAAACTAATGCTGAAAATGACTTTGTCAGACTCCTAGTTGGACGCCATCCCCGGCAACGGCGCCAAAAATGGCTCGTGACTCACAAAAAGGATATGAATATCATAGTAAACTTTCCGGAATTGACATTCCGATAGGTGACTAATATCTCTCAGGACATTCATTTACTTGTCAAACCAGTATGTAGACTTTAAATGGCGAACAAAAATATATGCACTAGGAATTTGCTTTGGTCAAATCTTTGAAAAATACATAATGGAAAGAAATTCTATCTAAGCTACGTAATGGTAATGCGTAATTCTTTAATTAACTATGCTTGATTAAAATAGAAACTGTAACAGCTACTACTGAAGCACAAACCATGAACTGGCCTTATGCTATAGGAACAGTCATAGGGATGGACTCTCTATGTTGCAGGAGCAGTGTAAGACTGAGTTTGCATAAAAACTTCAAAAGATGAAAGCTAACTGGATATCAGCAGAAAAGAACATCTAACTAATTAACTACAGATACTTACTAAGTGGGCCCCCTTAGCAAGCATCTACTAATTACACAGATGCTGAACTCAGAACTTCATTGATCTTTATTCATGAAGACAGAATGAAATACATTGTCTTGTTGGTGTGAAAACTAACAACAAACTCTGCTTCTGGTCAAACAGATTATGTCTTTCATTATCATACTGATTCTTACATGATCTCTGCTACTCTATTTCTATCTTACCTAAAAAAATCATCTATTACTCATTATATTCATCTTCTACCACTACCTCGCGCAGGAGGAGTATCTTATTTTTAAATTAAAAGAACAACTAACTAACTAACTTCATCCAAGAAAGACGTGGAAGTAAAGTATATCCCTGAATCAAGGAACAAACTTCATAAATGAATTTATGTGTTCAACCCGATTCAAAGAGAATCTAGCGCTCCACTCTTCCAGATTGACTTATCATTAAAAAAAATCTTCCAAATCAAGTTTCATCAAAGAGTCTTCGGCAGAGCTTCCTCAAAGTCGTGCAGGAAATGGACTTTACTGCAAGGCTGAGATCGGTTGCGCTTGACTCGATCATTCTTCAACAACATGCGAAACAAAAGGTAACAGACGTGCAAGAAAAGGCATTCGACACATACACGATATCTATTCATTAATCACACATTTTAAATCTACTTCACCATTCAAAAAATCAGATACCTATATACCACCAAATGCATTTTCTGAGTCAATGGTGGCAATAAATGCAATCAAGCCAACACACAATAGGTCACATGAATATAAAAGTGTCTTGCTACAGATATCCCCTACAAAGGTTTCCAACAAAGTTTAAACAAATGAAATAGCAAAAAATAAAGTCATTTAAAAGTTTATCATAACATCAAATTATGAGCATATTTTAGGCTCATCAATGGGAAACCACTAATTTTGAAATAAATCACAAAAATGAAACTTAAATTCTTTGTAATTTTTACTGTAACTTACTAGGGCCAAAATAAATCTCACCTAGAAAAATCTCCAAGAAATAAGTAGATTTGCAGTGTGGAGAGTGATAATTGTGAAAAAATTAATTTTTCAATAACTTTCTTATTTATGCTCCAATTCCTCCAAATGTTTTAATGAATCCTTTTAGTGTTTCTTCAAAAACCTATTAAAATAAGACTCAATTCAACAAGATGTGTGAGATATGTATATTCCAAAATAGTTGTGTAAAACCATAATTCTTCAATAATTCATTAATTTTTGCTCCAATTCTTCTGAAATCTAGACTGTATATTCTTCAATATTTTCTTCAAAAACCCTTTAAAAATTAGAAAAAAATTCACCAAAATATGAAAGATATTCTCTTCCCAAAATCGCCTCCAAAATTGAGAAAAACCTTGCCTCTATGGTGCCAAGATCATGCTCTGATACCACTTGTTATGAAATAACTTGCACAATAGAAGAATATGATATGAAATATGCTGCAAATACTTGATAATAACTAAGA
Organism: Sequoia sempervirens; assembly: GCA_007258455.2. Taxonomy (NCBI): domain Eukaryota; kingdom Viridiplantae; phylum Streptophyta; class Pinopsida; order Cupressales; family Cupressaceae; genus Sequoia; species Sequoia sempervirens. The sequence continues at coordinate 6,639 of VDFB02197550.1, read as the reverse complement.
ATAACAAGCCACTTCGAGGGGGCAAACCTCCAAATATCTCTAATGAAAACACACTTCACAACTTGATGATGAAATAAGACTCACAACCTCCTATATATACTATTTATGCCTAGGATATCACCTAGGCCGACCCAACCAACTAAATAATAATATAATAATGATAACATGACTTAATTAGGAGTTAAGATAGCCACAATTTGACTATTCATAACCCGATGTAGACCAATATTAAGGGCCTAGCACTCTCCTAACTTATATACTCGATTAATCTCGACATCACAAAACAGCTTTGATAATAAGATATTATAGATGCTTTTAAAACCTTCCTCGATCCATGACACAAAATGATAATCTGTGAAGAAATATAGATCAATATAATTAATCGATATCTTGTTCTTCATCTTTGGCTTCCAATACTTTATTCTTCACTCCTCACTTCTATTGGTATAAAACAAATAGTGAACTATAGATTGAATGACTTAGGTTGCTATGAATGGCAACACACTAGAATCCATATGCCAAAAATTTAGTGCATAGAATATCTTGACAGAGTTTTGTGTAGATATATGTCTATGATCTATTTGTCTATGTAAGTATCTATGTCTGGGTATCCATCTAATGCTTACCAAGTGTTCTTGCTACTACTTTGTGATCTCTAATGATAGTGCCATGTTGGATATTGATGTCATATGGTTCTTGGCTTTAATGTTTTTTACCTATGTTGTACAGCTCAATCCACAACCCAACACTGAACAATGCCTTATTGAAAATACCATAAATTGGTCAATTAGTTTGGTGAGTTTTAAATGAAAAGTATTATTGCAACCATTTACAATATATGTGGCACATATGTGAGACAATTTTCCCATGGAAAGTTGTGAAAAGTGATGCTTGTTTCCTCTATGCAAGCAAATGAAATAGTTGATGTTATACAGCTTGCATTATTTTTTGTAAGGTAGTGTTGCTTGTTGTTCTCTATCTTAGGATATATTGTTTCCTTTTTGGTAAGGTTCTATTGGGAAAGACTATATAGTTTATTCAAACCAATATTCTTTGATTCATGGATCAAATTTTGCAGCATGTCCCCTATGATAATTTTTTGCCAACCATTTTTTTGGAGAACAAGCCAACAATTTGCATGGGTTTGTCAATGTGATTTTTTTGTGGGATTCTTTCTATGACCTCCATTTTCTCGCTATGTTTGCAACAGAATAAAATTCTTAACATAATCCATTTTTCTTTTGTGGTCTGTTGCTCTCTAGCCTGGGTTATTTTTATCCATTGGTTTGCAATTCACAATTTTTTGTGCTTTGTGCAATCAACAATGTATATGTATGTGCCTCTTCAAAAAGGTTCAGATTTGTCTCACAAGTTAGGCATACAAAAAGATTTCAGCCAATAACAAGCAACTGATTTGCTCACTTGAACTGTGCTTTTTGTGATTACGTGTAGACCCGCCTTTATATTTTGCTAGATACTGCAGGATATATACCAACAATTAGAGTGCACTATAAATCAAACAAGCTAATAGTCTCCAACAATACTATTCATTAGCATCATCATCAAAAGTTGCTCTTCTTTATGGTAAGCGAATTGCTTCTCCTTTCCTCTTCACCTCTATGCATATAGAATTTGCACCCTCTCTAAATTCACTTCCTTATCTTTTTTTATATGTGACATGTAATTGTGGTGTTACATATATTTTGCTTATAAATTATAGAGCCATTTAAATTTCATGATTTAGATATTGTTTACCAATAAAGCATGTTTGTGACACCAAAGTTCACATTTCCCTTCTATTTAGGTATATTCCACTGAAACCATTTTAGATTTCAGCTATACTGTATTCATATACAAGATGTACAAATCTCCAAAATTCTTAATAGCTTTACAATTCCACATTTGCATGTTGTATGGCCTTCACCTACATTCCATCTATATACAATGTAAGCCTATATATCTTTTTTTCCATTTCTCATTTCACAACTCCATGTCAAATTATAAAAAATGTATAATGTTGATTTCCACTAAATAGATTTCCTCAGGTGCCAAATTATTTCCTTCACCATTGATCAAAGTGGTAGACAATTAATGTTACTGTTCGGGGGTTTGGTCATAGTCGATGATGCTCCATGACCCAATATGGTGGGATAGAGAGCAGGCCTCCTTTTCCATGTCCAGACTTCAATCCATTCCGTGCACAAGGCATGCCTAGATTTTATTTACTTATTGTGTTCTACTACAACTGCATTGCATGTTATTTGTGATTAATTGTATAAGTCTTTATATTTTCTGATTTATTTGTTGTCTACCAATGGTACGTGTTTATTACACTAAAATTTAGATAATCCTTTGATATTTACAGCTAGCTACAACCCAAAAGATCATCCTTCATAGGCCTTTTGATGCCATTCGATCTTGTATTAAGTCATTGTCAGTCAAAACATTTATTTCACCATTGATCACAGTGGTGGACAATTTGTTTTCTTGCTCGGGGCTTTGGTGAGAGGGCATGATGCTCCATGAGCCAATATGGTAGGGTGGAAATCAGGCCTTGTTTTTTTTTGTACATACTACAATCTACCACATGCACTAGGTATGGCTAAATTATAATTACTTCATTTGTCCCATTGTAAGTACATAGAAAATTATGTATTATAAAATATAGAATTTTGATATTTCCTGATTTACATGTTGTCTATGAATTAGACATGATCACAACACTAAAATTCACACTTTGTATACACATAAGTTGTATATGGTCGGTCTGGACTTTGTAGTAAAAGTTTTGCATAAGACTGTAGCTATGAGTTTTAGCTTTTTGTTGCGATGGCTATAATGGAATAAAATAGTTAATGTTATGCAGTTCATTCTATTTTTTGCATAATCACCACACTAAACTTCACACTTTTTTGTTATTCTTGTAGACCATAGTCCATCCATAATGTGGTATTTGATGAACTAATGTGTTACAAACAACCTTTCAGAATAATGTTAGTGACTACAAAATCAGTAACAATGGTCAAATAGACAATCAGATTCTTATGTCCTCTATATTGATTATAATAAGCAATATTCATTTCACCACTGATCAGAGTGGTGGGAAATGTATATTCTTGCTCGGGGGTTTAGTGAGAGTCCATGAGGCTCCATGACCCAATATGGTAGGGTGGAGAGCAAGCCTGATTGTGTTGAGTTTTATTTTATATTTTTTATGTACAAATCTCTATATTTCTGATGGAGTAAAATAGTTGATCTTATACACTTTGTGTTATATTCCATTGGGCATTGTTGATTATTGTTCTCTTGTTTAAGCTATATTGTTCCATTTTTGAGAAGGTGTTGTTGAAAAGGCTATAGTGTTTCAATTTTTGACAAGGTTATGTTGAGTTGTTGTCAATTCCCTCTAGCTCTATCTTTATACTTTGCATTTTGTGGGTAATTTTTTTTTCCCCATCATCTGGTTGCTCTTAGCTAGTTCTATAATCTCTTCGTATTCACAATTGCTCCAAAAAATATACTTCTCCCTTGGGAGAGAGAGTTCAAGAAGTGGGGTGTTGATATTCCAGTTTACATGCTAAACATTAATCTTCATGAATGAAGTTCAATTTAGTTGTGAAATGAAGTGATTATAAGACTAGCTAAGAAAATGGGAACATTGATTTCACCATTCCTGAGAGTGGCCACCCAATATTAGAGAGTAGGCCTCATTTTGTTCTCTTCCATTTTATATTTTCTATGTGTGCAATTGAATTGCTCACTTGAACTATGTTTTTTGTGATTACGTGTAGACCCACCTTTGTATTTTTCTAGATACTACAAGATACATACCAACAATTAGAGTGCACTATAAATCAAACTAGTTGATCATCTCCAACAATACTGTTCATTTCCATCATCATCAAAAGTTTATCTTCTTTATGGTAAGTGAATTGCTTCTCCTTTCCACTTCATCTCTATGCATAGAATTTTCACCATCTCTAAATTCAATTTCCCTATCATTTCATGTGACATGTAATTGTGGTACATAAAGGTGCGTGGATCATCATGGAAAAATAGGCCCCTATGGCAGTTCAGAAAATCTATTAGGTGAACTTGATGTAAATTTTTAATAAGTTATCTATATTATTTCAAAATATGTAAAAATTGAATCAGAAAATTAATCCTAGTTTCTAAACTACTAGGTTTGTTTAAAAAAATCCATTTATAAATTTGAAATTTCAATGCAAAGAGTACTTAAAATTCGTGTAAAATATAAGAAGTAGGTGTCTATCCCATCACCTAACCACAATAAAATGATAATATTTTATAAGATTTTAGATATAAGTAGATGACTCATGTCTCGATGATGCATATTTTTGTAATTTTTTCCAAGTAAATACCACTATGAATTTTTATTACAAAAATATAAAAATCTCTTATGTCCTAATTCACCCAATTAAAACTTCATGAAAATCAATTTTTTAATCCTATAGTATGTGAAGCATAGAATGTGATGCATGTTTTGGATTCAAACAATGTGATACCATTTGAAAGCTATAGATGTTATTCAATTAGCCTATCAATCAAGACTTTAGTTGTAATTCAAATAGAAAATGAATAATAATTATTTATTAAATTCAAAGTAAAGCATAATTTATATTTATGGAAAGTTGAGAATCTCCTTTAAAAACCCTTTTCATTTCATCAATTTTGGGTAAAAAAAACTCTGCCACCACATAACCATCATATTGCCACTTTTTGGCCCAAGATCCCGCACATATCCATATTTGACTTATAAATTATAGAGCCATTTAAATTTTGTGATTTACATATTGCTTACCAATAAAACATGTTCGCAACACCAAAGTTCACATTTCCCTTTTGTGTACGTATATTCCATTGAAACCATTTTAGATTGTAGCTACATTGTATTCATATAGAAGATGTATAGATCTACAAAATGATAAATAGCTTTATAATTCCACATTTTCATGTTGTATGGGCTTCACCTACATTCCATCTGTATACAATGTAAGCCTATATATCTTTTTTTGCATTTCTCATTTCACAACCCCATGTCAAATTATTAAAAATGTATAACATTGATTTCCACTGTAGAAATTTCCTCAGGTGCCAAAGCGTTGCCTTCACCATTGATCAAAGTGGTGGATAATTAGCATTACTACTTGGGGGTTTGGTGATAGCCGATGATGCTCCATGACCAAATATGGTAGGGTGGAGAGCAGGCCTCCTTCTCTATGTCTAGACTTTAATCCATTCTGTACAGAAGCTATGCCTAGATTTTTTTTACTTACTATGTTCTACTACAACTACATTGCATCTTATTTGTAATTAATTGTATAAGTCTTTATATTTTTTGATTTATTTATTCTCTACCAATGGTATGTGTTTATTACACTAAACTTCAAATAATCCTTTGATGTTTGAAGCTAGCCACAACCCAAACAATCATCCTTCATAGGCTTTTCGATGCCATTAGATCTTGTATTAAGTCATTGGAGATTGAAACATTGCTTCCACCATTAATCACAGTGGTGGAAAATTTATTTTCTTGCTCGGGGGTGTGGTGAGAGTGCACGATGCTCCATGAGCTAGTATGGTAGGGTGGAAATCGGGCCTTGTTTTGTTTTGTACATATTGCATTCTGCCACATGCACCAGGTATGACTAAATTATAATTGCTTCATTCATCCTATTACATGTACAGAGCAAGTTATGTATTATAAAATATAGAACTTTGATATCTCCTAATTTACATATTGTCTATGAATTAGACATGATCACTGCACTAAAATTCACACTTTTTATACACAAGTTGTATATGGTCTTGCCTTTGTAGTAAAAGTTTTGCATAGGATAGTAGCTATGACTTTTAACTTTCTGTCGCAATCGCTGTAATGCAATAAAATAGTTAGTGTTATGCAGTTCATTATGTTTTTGCATAATCACCACAGTAATCTTCACACTTTTTTGTTATTCTTGCAGACCATACTCCAGCAATAATGTGGTATTTGATGAACTAATGTGTTACAAACAACCTTTCAAAATAATGATAGTGACAACAAAATCACTAACAATGGTCAAATAGACAATCAGATCCTAATGTACTCTATATTGATTATAATAAGCAATATTCATTTCACCACTGATTAGAGTGGTGGGCAATGTATATTATTGCTCATGGGTTTGGTGAGAGTCCATAAGGCTCCATGACCCAATATGTTAGGGTGGAGAGTAGGTCTCATTGTGTTGAGTTTTATTTTATATTTTTTATGTACAAATCACTATCTTTCCGACATAGGATTCAAAAAGAATTCATATGTTTTAGGTTATGGTTACAATGGAATAAAATAGTTGATCTTATACACTTTATGTCATATTCCATTGGGTATTGTTGATTATTGTTCTCTTGTTTAAGCAATATCGTTCCATTTTTTAGAAGGTGCTACTGAAAAGACTATATTGTTTCAATTTTTGATAAGGTTGTGTTGAGTTGCTGTCAATTCCCTTTGGCTCTCTCTTTATGCCTTGTGTTTTGTGGGTATGTTTGCAACAGAATAGAATTGTTGACATTATGCAGATTTTGTCGATTGTTATTGTCTAGCTCGGGCTACATTGTCTCATTTTCAATAAGCTT